>JAPYYQ010003511.1:0-11347 GCA_030522585.1 Anagyrus pseudococci
TTCTGCGACAAAATGACTAGATCTTCGCCTTTCTAAAAAAAATAGTAATTTTTGTTATTTTTTTATTATTTTTTATTATAACACTTTTCTCAGTGTATCGGCTTACGCGCGTGACAAATATATAGATAGAGATGTGTATGTATCGCAAGCTCTCGTGTCCTCGATGTGCTGACCTATACCGATTCCTCTCTCTGGAGAACGAATAATAAAAAAGAAAGGAACGAGGAAGCTCGAGCGAAACTGCTCGTTTCTTCCTTCTTTTTTATGGCTGGGGGGGGGGGGTTGCTTCTGTGTTTTTGGATTTTTTCTTTCGAAGAGGAAGGCGCAGAGATAAAGGGAAAAACGATGATACGGATACTAGTGGGTACGTGTATTTTTGATTGGTCCGATCGTACGTATATATATATACGTCTACCCAGGAGAGCAGGGCCGGAGAAAGAGAAAGAGAGAGAGAGAGAGAGAGAGAGAGAGAGAGAGAGAGAGAGAGAGAGAGAGAGAGAGAGAGAGAGAGAGAGAGAGAGAGGAGAGAGAGAGAGAGGGGAAGATGAGAAAGAGAGCAAAGAGGGTATGGGTGGTAGGAGGGTCGGGAAGGGGGGCGGGGGAGGAGAGAATCGTGCTGGAAGAAGTTTAGCATGATATGAGAAGTTAAGCGAACGCTCGTTTATGTATGAAGGAAGTTTGATAGGACGTGGCGTAGATTGTTTCTGTTGGCCATATACAGGCCTCTGCGAAGGGAGACGAACGCCGAGGACCGTCGGGGGTGGAAGGAGGGGGCAAGAGATTGAGGAGGAGCCAGGGGCGCGCTTGACGTCACAGGGGGGAGGGCCAGATAGAGAGAGAGAGAGAGAGAGAGAGAGAGAGAGAGAGAGAGAGAGAGAGAGAATACGGCCCCTGTCATCTAGCCTCCTCCCTTCCTCAGTCGCTGGATCGTGTCCGCGAACGCGCATCTTCTCTCTCTCTCCTCCGCTTTTACGACGGCAATTCCAGAAGAAATAATGTGCCGGGACTGAAGAAACAACTTTCTTACGCTCTCTCCCTCTCTCGGCACAGTCCTCCCTGGCACCCCTGTTCCGTTGGACAGCAGCTTCGGAGTTTGGAGATAGGGGCCAAAGAAATCGCAGAGCTCTCTCTCTCTCTCTCGAAAGCCGGGTACGTTAGGCTTCTCGTACCCCCAAACGTTTCTTACTTGGCCCCTCGTCGCTTAGCCACTAGCCTCAGCATGTGTGTGTGTGTGTGTGTGTGTGCTGTACTATATATGTGTGTGTCGGCGGCTTAACGAGATGACAAAACGATTCGTCCGCTTGTTAAGCCCCCGGCCGGGGCGCACCCTCGTCGCTTTTAGCTTGCTCTGCCCCTGTTTTGCAGCGGCCTCTCCCTCTCTGGCCGTTAAACTCACGCGCTTTTCCAAGCGAATTCAGAGATACGTACACGGACACGCACGCACGCGTTACCTCGTGTTAGACAGACTGCATACGCGTGTCGATGTGTAGTAGGTATAGCAGAGGCTGGGAGAGAACATCATGATTCTCGTGCGTTGATGGGTGGGGGGGGGAGGAGGAGTGCGCATATCGGCTCGCAGCTGCGACCGCGTGATAAGCGCGAAGGAAAAATTAGCCGAAAACGAGATACGAGCCCTACTGTTACCGACACCCTCTGTATGCTCATCCCTCCCCTGCTCTTTTTCATCTCGGCTCGTAAATCGCGCGCGTGGATTCCCGACAGTTTGTTTTTTTCATCTTTCTCTGTATAGAAGAGAGAAAGGAGGGTGTGGAGATGAGTGGCGGTTGTATACATATATGTGTGTACAGGGGGGAGGTATAATGTTAATAACAGTCGGCTTAAATGAGTTATGGCTCATTTAATTAAGGAAATATGCGACGTCTGATGGATACAACGTGAAGAGGGCGCAAATTGGCAAAAACAAGGATACCGTCAGAGAGAGAGAGAGGCAGGGAGAGAAAGTTGTAGCAGCCTCTGTGCGCACACACGCGCGCGTGTATGTGTGTGCAAGCGAGAAAGCGAAGGTAGAGCGGCTGGGGCAACGTTATCATACGTTAATAAATTGAGAACAAAGCAATAATGACGGGAACGCGGTAGGATGAGAGAGGGAGAGAGAGGGATAGGCGGGGGGAGGGGGCAGGAGGAGGAGGTGGAGGCTGATGCTCTAGGGCTAGCAGGTAATTTTGAGCGCATTATAACGGCCATTGTTCATACGGCAACGAGGCTAGAGAGAAGGCAAAGAGCAAAGAGCAGAACGATGGACGTTCGCTTCATATATGCTATATAGATGCTGCTACTGCTGCTCTGTATACATGTATAAACGGTGGAGGCTCTACCGTAGAGCCAGTGTTGTATAGGCCGACACTGATGTATATACATACACGTGTGTACAGAGAGAGGGAAAGAGAGAGAGAGAGAGAACTGTATGGACACACACGTGGCTCGTTCAACGCACCTATCCCCGGAAAATGCAGTTAAGTCTCGGACAAGCTTTCGCCGGTGTAGCTGTGTGCTGCTGCTGTTGCTGCCGCCGCCGCTATACCAGCTCCAGTGTACATTGCTTGGCAAGTTGAGCGAGAAAGAGAGAGGATGAGGGGAAAGGGGGTGAGAGAGAGAGAGAGAGAGAGAGAGCAGAAAGCTGAGTCTCTGCTGTCTCTAGCAAAGCCCTTGATCGAATGAATCGATTTATCGATTTATAGATGTCGCGCGCATAAAGCTTTTCCTCCTCTCGCTCCTCCGGCTTTCCCGCCCCCCCTCCCCCTATATACTCATTCTCCGGAGAAACGTGTGATTGGAAAGCATCTGTTAATAGGAAAGCAGGAGGGGCAGAGCCAGAGCCCGACGGCTATCTACGGCTGCCTCTGTGTAGCCCCCTCCCCCCCAACGGTATAGCAGGAGCGACGGCGGCAGCAGGCCAACGCTTATTGGATTTCTAATTTCTATTAGCTCGGGCTTCCCGTTTTACTACCATGTCAAATAGCCTCCGACAGTATAGCCAGGGCGCGCGAGCCGCTGCCACCCAAACAACGTAACGCGCCCGCTATTCCATCCCTACTCTCTCTCTCTCTCTCTCCTTCTCGAGTTTTCGTGTTTTCCGGCTAACTTTTCCACGCTGCCTCCAAAGATTCTCGACATCTCCCCCCCCGCCCCTTATACCTACATTCTTTTTTGTTTTCTCTAGCAGGGGGAATTATTATTTGTCGAGTTTGGTCGAATTTATTTACCAAGCCGCGGGAGTGAGCAGAGAGCTCTATATATACCGGGTAAACTAGAGAGAGAGAGAGAGAGAGAGAGAGCGCGTGCTCGCGCAGTAGAAGCGCGTAGAAGCGGGGGGAGAGCAAAACTATTCGTTTGAATTACCCTTTTTAACGCTTCGAAATTGCATTAAGAGCATTTCCAAGTTTCGGCATTTAGCCAAATAAATCCGTCAAGCCGCAGAGCGCGCCCGGGCGTTTTAACCGGAGGAAGTTAGTCGCTTTCTCTCTCTCTCTCTCTCTCTCTCTCTCTTCCAACTGTAAACGCAATCCTCGAGCGGAGAAACGATAACGCTCTGCCTCTGCTACTCGCCGAGCAAATAATATTTTCTCCGCGAAAAACTGACGCTGGAAAAAGTAGTATAGACGCACGCGCGCGGGCTTGTCCTTGTCAGACTTTTCTTCTTTTTTTTTCTCTCCGTCCTTTTTTTTTTGCTTATGTTTTCTCCGGCTAGACCATTTTACTCTCTTCGTTGCAATAAAAATTTCGCTTTATTTACGAGGTCCTTTTGGCCGAGCAAACGAAATATTTTTCTACCTAAACAATTCGGCTTGCGGCTCTCCACCACCGCTAGCAGATTTGCAGGCGCTCCGAGTGCGGACTCTCTCTCTCTCTCTCTCTATCCTCGCCAATGAAACATTTAGCATAATGAAATAGAAAACGTTATTGCGGGGGGTAGGGAGGGCGAGCGTGTAAAAATAGAAGAAAAAAATTGAGAAACAAAATTCCATAACGCGAGCGCGCTCGTTCCTCTCTCTCTTTTGGCTTAACGCCAGGGCTGACTTAATTTTGAGCTAGACTACTCGTTATACCCGTCTCCTCTATTTTTTTTTAATTTTCAAGATTTCTGATCTTATTTTGTTCGTTTAATTTTGCGCTGGCCTCTCTCCGACTTGTCCTTCCTCTTTTGCCCGCTTTCTTTTTTTTTATTCTCACGAGATCGGCCCTCCCCCGTGTTCCTCTTGAATATTTACTCGAATGCAGAGGCACGATTCGCCCGAGATTTATCACCGTAACAATGTTTATCAAACCCCTTTTTCTTTTTAATCAAGGCAATTCTCTTTTTTTTTTTGTTTCCATTCCCTTGGCATTTACGAGCGGACGCGTGCTCCAACGAGATTATATAAGAAATTACATGAATGTCGAAGAAATTCGCCGAAGGGGGTAAAGGGAAAAAGGCGCGCGCGGGAGGTAAACGTCGGGTATATTTACGGGAAACATGTGGAAAAAAAACAAACGGCGAGCGGTATAAAACGCGACGGTAGAAATGGAAGAGTTACTCGGTGCATAAATCGAAAGAAATGCAAGGGGTATAGAGAAAATGAGAAAAGCGGGTAAGGGGGGAGGTAGAGGAAGGTGGTTGAGAAGAAGATAGCAAAAATATCCGAACGAGCATCGAGTAAAATGAAAAGGAAAGATTACGTGAAAAGCGAGAAAAAAAATGGAGAGGGGAAAAGCCGCGAGGTATTTAACGAAGGAAGGTATAACCGGCTGGGGAATAGTGGCGGAGAGGAGGCACGAAATTGAAAGGCATAAAAACGAGGCAGTGTAAATGATATCGATCTAAGTGCGAAGCGAAGAGAAGAAATGGTGTTAAAGATAGAAAAAAAAACAGCAGCGGCGATAAGGGATAAAATAAAAGCGCCGCGAGTGATTTTATTCTGCTTAATAAAATATCCACCACCACCAGTCGCGGTCGATCTGAAATAATCGCAATGAACGGATATGAGTGTGTGTGTGTGTGAGTAAGTGGGTGTGTAGCTGGAGAAGGTAGAGAGTGGTGGGAAGGTGAAAAAAAGGGGGAGCTCCTTTACCAGCCATAAATTTTCCCGCGGACAGCCTGGATAAAAAAGTGCCGATGCCCGCAGGTGCATTAATAAATGATATGGAAAATAAGCGCTCGAGAGAGAGAGAGAGAGAGAGAGAGAGAGAGCGCACTTTTTCGTCTCATATCAAATCTATAAATTTTCCACTTCAATCCCGTCTTCCTTTAACAATTTCCGGCGATAGTTAGCCATCCGACGAGTATACACGTTTGAGGCGCGCACATGCAGACGTATACGTAGACACAAGCGCAAGAAGCTTGAAGGTCTCAATTAGAGAAAGAGCAAAATGAAGAATTCAAGTAGCATTTGAGATGCGGGCACGTCGTGTGCGCGACCTCGGGCCAGATGAATTTCCAAGATAACCGCATTCCCCGGCAGCAGCCCCCCCGAAACGATATCCAAGATGCACGAAAAGCCAGGCAGGAGAGAGTAACCTGTAGGATGAGAGGGAGGGGGGGGGGGTCTTAACGAGAGCGCAAAGAGAGAGAGAGAGGGACAAGAGGGTATAGAGTCTCAAAGTCAGTTTGTTTGTCCGTCTCCCCGGCTGCTGCTGGGAAGAAGACTCGAGACTTCATCACGCATTTGTCGTCGTCGTCGTCGGTTTCGTTGGTGCGGTGATCAATACCCTCGGCAAAAACCGGCACGTCGCGCGCGCTGTAAACTGGGTGCGCGTGCGCTTTGAACCAACGACGAGTGGAGGAGTGAAGCGAACCCCCAGCTGAGGGGGGGGGGGTGACTGAAGAGGCGCGGGGGAGGGTAGGGGGGGGTATCGAGTTAGCTCTGATTGTTTACAGAGCAAACGCACGTATATGCGTGGCAGCAGGGCCCCTACTCCTGTCGCGCTTCAAGCAGCAGCAGCACTACTCTCTCGCCGCGCGAGCTGGAGAACCAGCACTGAGCGCAAGGGGGGAGGGGGGGGGGGGGTATCGGCCTCTGGGAGAGACAGGCCGACCGATATTTGCTCTTGCCCTATACTACCGCCCAGTAGTGGCCCAACTCTCCCTTTATCTCCGACTCTTCCCTTTACCCTCCCGTTCGATTTCGATCTTGCGAGAGCCTCTTACTACTTACGAGTCGAGCAGCTCCGCCGTCCACTACCCTCTCTCTCCCTCTCTCCCTCTTTCTATACACAAACTACGCTCGAACGCTGGCCTTTCCATCGCTTACTTCAAATCCCCCTCCCCCTTGTCTCTCTAGGAGAGCACTGGTATTCACTGCAGCCCTAACTAACCACTCGCTGGACCCCCTTTCCGCGCTCGCCTCCCCCAACCTGCAGTTATCCTTCTACAGCCAAAGCTTTTCCCTTATTTTTCAAGTCGACGCACAAACACAAACATACACACGCACATACACACATGCACGCGCGGACGCGTGTATACATCTTTGGAGAATTTCCCGTTTGTTTACACGGCAACTTGGACGCGAATCTCCACGTAGCCATATCGCTTCGAGGCAATCGAGACAGAGCCTACGCCTCGGCTCAAGGCCATCTCGCCTCGTTTATCCAAACGTTTATACGAACACAATATCGTTTCTACACTGTTTGTGTATTTCTCTCTCTCTCTCTCTCTCTCTCTCTCTCTTCCCTCTATATGCACGTGTCTACGTGTTCGTGTGTGTAGTAGATGTGCAAGTGCAACGCGCGTGCCATAACTCCGCATCATTTTTCTTCTGTCGCGCCAGCCCCTCACACAGCCAACCTCTCCCCAGCACGTACACTCGCCAGTTCACTGGCTTCAAATTGACTACTCGCGTGGATGCATGATTTTATCAAAGCTGCATTTATCTCGCCCGGAAAAAAGTGCTTCACTCTCAATCGCTCTCTCTCTCTCTCTCTCTCTCTCTCTCTCTCTCGCTTCCACCTTTCGTATACGTATATACAGAAACGACGCGCACTGATACAGGACTAGAGAGAGAGAGAGAGAGAGAGTGAAGGGAGATATTTACAAATAAATCAAACTACGATTTTTTGCTCTCTCGCACGCAGAGAGAGATATATAGATTACCGCTCTGTACAGGTTTAAACGGATCGACAAGTGCACTTGTCCTGTTCGCTTATTCGCGAGAGAGGACATCTTCCACCCCCAGTTTTTTATTATTATTATTGTTATCTCTTTCTTTTTTTTTAATCAGAAAAACACTCGTTATGCGCGCGTATGGTGTCCCGTGGCTGAGTGGGGGGGGGGGAGACAGAAAATCGAACAGCCCATTGAAAGGGGCTTCTTTTATTTAAGCGTGATTCTCTTGCGCTACGCGATCGGATGATTGGACATTCGAGGGCCTATAGTTAAATGACAACTACTTCTGCAACTGGCCTTCTACGACACAATCGATGCATATATGCTCGCGAACGAGCGCACTCGCCTATCAGTCTGTCTGTGTATACGTGTACGAGGATGTCTGTAGGATTCAACCGCGCGGGGGGATATGCCGAAGGCAATCTTTTCCTTCCCCCTTCCCCCCCCCCCCCCACCCCCACCCCACTCCCCCAGTCGTCTCCCCTTATTGATTTGAAGTTTGTTGAAAAATAAATTAGCTCTTCTATTCTCGCGTACATGAGAGATTTCGAGGCGTGCATTATTTAGAGGGCCTAATAATTATACGCGCGTCGATATATAGGCCCCGCGGCTTCTCGTTCTATATATTCGCTCTTGAAATAATTCCGGATCGTTATATAAACGCCTGGATAAGTTGACTCCTTAACAATTTCGCCCCCTTACATAATTTATTTAAAAGCATTTACGTTTATAACCGTCGGCGAACGGGAGACTCGTCTCTCCCTTAACTCCCTCCTCCCCTTCTCGATCGCGTGATTTAATAAACGCGAAATAAATTTTATAACCTCGAATAATGTAAAAGCGCGCTTGTAGAGGGGTGGTGTGTATCCCTCCACGACGCTCTCGGGCGTTCGAATTCACGAAATTCAGCGACGTAAAAAGAAAAAAAAACCCGGAAAATAAAATGTATATATCTATACGCACGTAAATGTATATGTATTGGAGCGATTGCGATTTAGCGGTGCGCGTTGCAATCAGTGTGATTGCGATAAAAGCACTCAATAAGCAAATAAAAAGAAAGCGGAACTTAGACGTGATCACACGCGCAACATACACACACGCGCGCGCGTGCTTGTGTTTGTTTTGCATTGTCGTACGGTTTTTTTTGTCCTCCTTCCGTTCCTCCTTTTTATTCGCTCTAGAGTGTTATATCCTCTTTCTTTCATGTTCGAACCACTGTCGTTCCGGGAATTTCGCTTGGAAAACGCCTCTCTCGCCGACGTATGTGAGTGTGTGTGTGTGTGCTTGCGCGACTCGTCAATTCTCTTTATTGTCGACTGTTGAGCCAAGTTTCGTTGGGATGGTATTAGTCTGCACTTGTGCCTGTCTCTGTGTGTACGTATAGCCTCGAGATTTCCATCTCTTGTAAAACGCTCGTAAGAATTTCGCTCGGCGCTTTTTCTCCTCCTTCTCTCTTATTTCCGAGCTCTGTCTCTCTCTTCCTTGAGCGGATTCAGGGCGCAGTTGCCACGGAAGTCGACGCAGAGGCTAGTGGGGGAGCTGGAGCCGTCGAGACTTGTAGAACACGAGGCCACCGCGACTGTGTAATTGCGAGAGCTACATTTTTACACTCAATGCGGCCGCCCCGCCGCGAACGTCACACATCTTTATCATCTCGACCCTCATTGTCAATTGCCTCTGCTCTCTCTCTTTTCCTCTCGCGACACAAGCTTGCTTGCCCTCGGTAACAAGCACTACTTTTCTTCCCCGCCACCGCCACTAAGCCTCTCCTCCACACTCTCTCTCTCTCTCTCTCTCTCTCTCTCTGTCTCTCTATCTCTCTCAATCTCACTATCTCTCTGAGGCTTACGCTAACCTTTTTTTTATTAAACCTCGCAATCTCATCACGCGCACGCACACGCGCGCCGCAGCGCTTTACCGACTCTATACAGCGTTGAATTTATTTTTCGTGAATAATAGCCAGTAGAGCACACGCGAAGCCTTGGCAAAAGCTCATTTTTACCAGATATGTGACCGTCGTTTTAAACGAGTTGAAGAAAGAGCAAACTCTCGTCCCCGGAGCGTAGGAAATGAAAAGAAAATGATATAAAAAAAATAAAAAATATAAGAAAAAAATGGAAGAAGAAGGAAAGGAATTTTTATGAAATAAGGTCGGAAAGGACGTATAAAAGCGATTTGATGCTTAGAGCATAGGAGCTTTAGTGGCGAGAGAGAGAGAGAGAGAGAGAGAGAGAGAGAGAGAGAGAGAGAGAGACAGAGAGACAGAGAGAGAGAGAGAGAGAGAAGATGTGGGAGGAGAGAGTTGCTTAGAAGAGAGCTCGTATTATTTCGGAGGGCTTGCACGCGCGACTCTCCGAGAAAGTATCAAGCGAAGAAACAAAAAAAAGAGAAGTTGAAGGAAAAAAAAACAAAAAAAATGCGAGAGGGAAAAAAAAAGAAAGGTTAAGAAGAAAGAAGAAGAAGAAAGAGCAAAGAAGATTTGCGACTATTTTCACTTGCCCGGAGAATGAAGCTCGTTTCGTAACAGACGAGACTCTCGTCGAAACCGAGTGCTTTTCTGCAAGAGCAAAGGTTGTTGCAGCTTCTCTCTTTCTCTTTCCGTAGGGGCACACACACACGTATACAGGGTCTTTCTACCTACCATGGAATGCCTTTTGACCGTAACGGCGCAGAAATTCAACGCCATTAAGAAGGCCAACTTTCGTGAAAAAGCTCTCTTTCCATCCTCTCCCCCTCTCCTAACCCTCCCTTCGTTCGCTGGAAAGAATTAAAAGATCAAGAGCGATTATGGTCGATCCCAATAAACGTTGCCGCTGCAATTTCCAAGTTATTGTACAGCGCGGCTGCGGCAGTCTATCGCCGATGATACCCGTATCGAATTTATACCTTATTTCTTCTTCTTCTTTTTCAATTTTTTTTTTATATTTCAAAGACAATATACCTCGCGGGCGCTGTCGCTTACAGTGTTACGCGTGGGCGCAGATAAATTTAATTGATCTTTAATCGATCATTTTCCCCTCCCTCCCTCTCTCGCGCAGTCGTCATTTAATTAATTTCCTTTGACGATTTCAAAGTCACCGATTATCGAACTTTGCGAACTTGCGCGTGCGAGCGCGCAAGTCTGGTGTAGATTTAATGCGCCGTTGATAATATCTCGACGGTTGCGCCGCGTAGTAAAGAGAACGACTGGGTGGGAGAGAGGAGGAGTTATCAGGCTATATTCAAAGCAATGACAATTGCGCAGCTCGTCTATTATGCAGAAAATTCAAATTTCCCGAATTACTTCGCAAACATTTAAATTAACTGTCAATTTATGCTGGCTGTTGGCAAAATTAATTACCGATTCTCATTATAAAGTAGTGTAAACAATTGCATCTCCAACCCCCTCCTCCTATTCACCGGGGGACGAGAGAGAGAGAGAGAGATGCGGAGCTAGTTGGAAAATTAAAATATTTATCTTTGATTATGACGATCAGATTACATTTAACGAACTTTTGAGCGTGCGCTCCCCTTCAAAAGCTCTCTTTTCAAAGAGCGAAAGGAAAGAAAGTATTAAGACACATGATTGTAAAGCAGATAAAAAGGGCTTTTTATCCCCCCCCCCGTCCGCCTTTAAAGACTTTGATAATCGCAATGGTTATATTTTACTTGGCAGAAGAAGAAAAGAAGAAAAAAAGATGATAAAGCTGCCGGAGTAGACGAAGGGAAAAGAGACGTGAACGGAGATAGAGACGCGTCGGTGGTGGTACAGCGAGTGAAGTGTAAGACGGAATCAGCAGTTTCGTGATTTGCTTAGGAGGACTCTAGGGGAAGAGAGAGAGAGCTCTGATTTAAAATCCTCTTTGAGATCAATCAAGCTCGCTGCAGCGAGTTTATCAATATAGCTCGTAGGATTAAGAGACGGATAGGGAAAATTCTTGAACAAGTCGATGGGACGACAAGACGCGCCGACCAGACGGAAAGGAGTTGGACGGATTCTCGTCGAACATCCAAATCCGCCGCAACTACCTTCCCGACCGAGCGACGCCTCGGCCAACGGCGATATTAGAGGCGCAGCTTTTCTCTCCTTTCCAAGCAAACTCGGAGATCCATCGGATATTCTTTTACGTTGTACACAGTTTCTTCCTCTCGGCTGTTGGGATCGCTGTTATACTCTCTAAATTTATTCGAGTGAATTTTTCACTCTTTGAAAGAGAAGTAGCATCGGTAACTCAAATTGAGTGAATTAGCACTCAATAAGAGTGATTA
>JAPYYQ010003512.1:0-10900 GCA_030522585.1 Anagyrus pseudococci
CAGGCTTTCTGGTGATGTGCTGGTCGGAAAGATGGCCATTCGGTATATTATTCGAAATAAAATGGTGATATGATGGTTGGAATTTCCTACAGGGTGGAATATAACGTTAATTCGATTATCGAAACGCTCCATTTATACAGATCAAAACACACATTTCATTACGGGTTTATATTTTAATTAATGTACTTAAATGCTCGAGCTTTGGAATAATTTTGCACTTTACTTTTAACGCGCCCTCGTATTAAATTCCCGATCTCCGCTATACGCCTCGCCAAAACAATCTTTCCGCGCATATAATCAGCAGGCTAGTATAATATATCCCATATACACGTACAGACTATACTAGAGACGGAGCTTAAAGATTTTATAAGCCCACAAATCTGCTGCTGATGAAATAAATTTAATCTCGGCAATCCCCGCTATGGAGGCAGGTTGAAAATAAAATAAGTCTAATTAAACTTTCTAAGCAGTTAAACTCACTTAAAACGAGTTTTATTAGGCAAGCATCAATTGAATAATTTTCAGCCGAGTAACTTTCAAAAAATTTTCCCCGATGCACATTCTCACTCTCCATCGCTCTTCGTAGTGGTAGGCACACGTACAGGAGGCAATCGAGCGAACGAGCAAACGGCTTGAAATCACCATTAATCAAGTTAAAACAGCGCGAGCCTACAAATGTTTCTATCCTCGAGCAGAGCGTGGAGAGGTAAGGGGGAGCGGCAGCGGCGGCGGCGTCGACAGCTAAAGCGCTCGCGCGAAATCGGCTGCAGGCGCGCCAAGCCACCGGCTTTACACGTGCAAAAACGCGAAGGCCCGCGCGCGCGCCCCCTTGTTTCTGCAATAAAGGAAAACAATTACTTGTTAAATCCGTGTATATAAGCGCCAGATAGAGGCGATTTTCCGAACGAGTTAAGGCGGCGATAAAAGCCCGAGAGTGTCTGGTTGGGGGTGCAGGCTGCTCGGTTGCTTGGCTCTTAAATAAATGCGCAAATAATTCGGCGTTTAATTAAATTAAGAAATTTCGCGCATAGCTAGAGCGGAGCTGCCGGCTCGCTGGGGGGAGAGGAGAAGGTAGGGACGATAAGCATCTCCGTTCCCAAGCGCAGGAGCTCTCGCTGAGAGGCTCTCGAGGCTCGCGCGAGAGCAGCGCACACACACACGCGGCCCCACTCGCCAGGCACTTTCTCCTTGCGCGCGGACCTGCTGCGTCTAGCTTTACTCTCCCCCTAAGCTCCCGTACTAATAACCCGCGAAAGAGCGGTTAAGGAGGGGGGAGGCAGCTCCGAAACGGAAGGCGCGGAATCGCGCGAACGAGAGTTTAGCGGGCCGGCCTATGCTGCTGGTATGGCTCACGGGTGGAGGAGGATAAAGAAAAGCAGCAGCAGCCGGGGCTGCAGCGAGAGAGTAGCCGAGGCTGCGAGCGCGCACGGCTGCGCCTTTATCTCGTAACGAGGATCAAAAAGATTCAGGTCGAGGTTAATCTCCATTACCTACCCCGGCTCCGTCGGCACTGGCGGCGGCAGCACTCCGCACCTGCGCGATTAAATTCTCTTCCTTTTTCTTTGCGCCGCGCTGCTGCTGCTGCAGCTACGGCGTGCCGTAGCCCTGCTCTCCCTTGCCGCCGCTCTGCCCCTCTCTCTCTCGCGTGCCACGCCGGCTATCTCGTGCGAACGGCCGGTCTTGCGCCACCCACTCACCTTGGATGCGCGCCCATTCTTTTTCCGGGGCCTCTCTCTGTATACACAGAGCACCTCTCGGCAACCGCGCCATGCTAGCTGTGGCCTGGCTCTGTAACCTGCTGCTGCCCTAGCTGGACCTCAGCATGTAAATTGCCTGTCGCGAGTGAGCTGTGTGGATATAGAAGCGAGTTTATACCGCGACGACGACACGTTGCGCTACTGCTCCTGCTCTCTGCTGTATATACTCTTCTTTTTCTCTCTCCCTTTTCGGTGGATATCTTTTTGTCATTCCTGTCGCTGTGGCACTCGGGTATAATACCCTCTGTTGCTCTGCTCGTGCCTATGTACTTTCTCTCGACTCGTCTCCATACATAGCTCTACTCCGGCTCTTCCTCGTTGACTCGGTACTAGGTGGGCTGCCTCTCTCGTGAGCACATTTTGCAGTCACGTCTTCTTTCGATTGTCTTGCTATGGTGTATCGGCTTCGCGTGGCCCCCTTTTTTTCCTCCCTCCTCCTCCTGCCGCTACAAATATTTATCGGTTTGGGTGAAAACAGCGAATGCCTTATGTCTCTTACCAAAGCTCGATTCGTCGAGAGTAGTCGCGGTATGCTCGTCCGGGAGTTTCGCCGCATTTGCATTTTTATCCCAAAACGACTCTGTGTATACGTGTATATGCAGCGTCGTGCCTGAAAATGTACGGTTGCGCTTGTCGAACAGATAATGCTCGAGCGCCAGATAAATAAAATAGAGACGCAGCGTTAACTCGCTAGCCTTATCTGATATATACACCGCGTTCGCCGCGACCGTACAATTCCAGTAATGGCAATTTTTGAAATAGACCATTCTCGCGGAGCAACGCACATCCCCCGGCTGCTTCCTCATACAGGTATATACACACACGTACTCACACCGGCAACAGCTAGACTGAAAATTATATTCCAGCTAGCTGCGGGCCCTCTCCCTCCCTCCCGCGGTGGATTTTTCGGTTTGTTTCGTGTCAGCGCATCCATTCGCAACAACTGCGGGGGGGGGGAGAAAGAGAAGGGGGCAAAAGCCAGAGGCTCTTTCAAAGCGGGAGCGGCGAGCCGGACGTTTTTAAAAATAAATCCGGCGCACAGGCCATCCGCGAGTCTGCTGCTGCTGCTACTGCGTGCCTGCGCGCAAACACTCTCAAATAAATAAGTATATAAATTCCGCGTCACGAGGGAATTTCCACCGACGCTTTTTCAGTTGTTGCCCGAACTACCTCTGCTCTAGCGCTGCTCGCGGTTGAAAAAAAAAACGCCGCGAGAGAGGCTAAAGCTGCAAGGGTGACGAAGAGGGGGGTACACTGCTACCGAGTACACACGACCGAATTTACGTGGACGCTGAAAAAGAGGCAGTCGCCATCAATCTTGCAGGGTAAACATTTAAATTCATTCGAACCAGACTCATCCTCTAAAGCTTTAGCCGTCTGCCCTTCTCGTTTGCTAAAAAGCTGATCATCCCGCCCGCGGCTTGCTGCTATCAGCCTTATTACAGGGAATAAAAGCGCCAAGTAGGAGCAGAAGAAAGGTGTGCTTTTCCTTTCGCAGCGCTTCTCCCCTTTTAGCCTCCTTAACCTTTCATAATCGGGTATACACCAATGTTTGCCGTTTCCTTTGGATACGCGTCTGTTTACCCTCTAACCGGCGTAAGACGAATAATGCGTGTACGCCTGCCGGCGATGTAGAGCAGGAAGAATAAGAAGAAGCTGCTTGCCACCACTGCTTGGGGAGTAAATAATCGAGCCGTCGGTTGATCCTCGTAATTCAGCATCGGCACACGCCCGAGGAAAAGGAGAAAAAAAAGTCGAGCGGCCTCTACGTGTGTGCATACGGGCGCGAGCCAGTTGGCAAAGACGGGGCGAGCTGCTTGAAGAGAGCAGGACTCGATTCCGGGCGGCCGTCCGATCGACAAGTTTTCACGGCAGGCTGTTTGCAGAGGATCGAGAGATGAGCGCCGGGAGTGTGTACACACACATACAGGCGCGCGCGAGGCTCTAGGCCCGAGAGCGAGAGCCCAGGTCAGAAGAAAGAGTCGTAAGAAAAGCCGGGGCCGCTTCGGGAAAACAGGTAGAAAAATGGAGCCGAGAACGAGACCGAGTGTGTGGTATAAAGGGGGAGAGCGAGAGCGGGAGAGCAGTGTGCCGAGAGATGTACAGGCAGAGATATAGTCCAGATAGGAGCGGAGCAGGATGCAGGGACTGGTGTAAAGAGGAACGCAAGGGAGGATGCCTGCTCGACTGCTGGTTAAGGAGAGCCGGAGCGGGGAGGAGGGCAGGGGAGGGAAAGCAAACGAGTTGATAGAAGCAATATAAAGGTGTACGCCGGCGCGCCGGGGAGGAATGTCCCGAGCCCAGCGCTCTATCGCGGAGCGCGATCGCGACCGGGACCCCGGTGATCCATCAGCCGGAACCGCGTGCCATACGTGTATATATGTGCCTCTCCTCGACTTCTCCCTCCCACCCCCTGCCCCTCTCTCTTTCTTCTTTGCTCTCTCGGTCTATAGCGAGTGCCAAGACAGTGGCTAAACGCACATGCTCCCCCCGAAACCTTTAGTCAAGTGCGCCGCCAGTAATTCAGTGGCGAAAAGCACGCGAGGGCAGAACGACGAGGGTAGAAAGTCCGCGACACACACTCGAAGCCTACGACGTTATGCTTTATACCCCGGCGCGACTGATTTTGGCTGTATGCGGGGCTGCTCACGGCCATGTGGCAGGATGGCTCTCTCGTCGTCGGGGGTTTATTACACGGCGCGCAGGTCGTCATTTCCACGGGGCCGTTTTCTGGTTACGGATGAACGAGGGGAAAATGAGGGTTATAAATTGTGGCCTGCTCTTGGGGGCTAAGGGAGTCAGGACGATCGGCGATTTATGTCCGCCGATGGAGAGGCTCTCTGCGCGCGAGAGACAGAGAGGCCCTATCCCCCCCCCCACCACTAGCACCGGGCTCGCTTGGCTTTTTCCAAAATAAATTTACGGCCCTTTTATTGTCGGGGCTTTGTCGCGCCCCGCCACGACTGCTGCTGCTGCTGTGACTTTTGCTGGCGTTGCTGCTGCCGCTTCTTCTTCCACTCCTTCTTCTTCTTCTTATTCTGGCCAAAGTGCAATGCACGCAGTTTATTTTACGGCTGCGGCTTTGACATCTACCCTTATTCCCCCAATTTTTGTCTCTTTCTCTCTTTTGCCTCTTGAGAAAATATAAAAATAATCCAGTGCGTCCCGGAGAAATACAAACTCTGTCTCGCTCTTTACTCTCACCGGCGATTCACTTGACAGCTCGACTTTTGTCGCATTGTCTTTATACTCGAGGCGCGCCACGCGGTTGCGGAATTTTTATTCGGCAATTTTTCAACCGCCAAAATTGTGACGGTTTTGTAAATATGAGAGAAAAAAAAGGACGCGAGCGGCTGTATGTAAAAATACACTTTTTTTTTCACAGCGAGCCGGCTAAAATTGTGTATTTTTAATTGTGTCACCAGGCTGTAATCTTGATTGATGTAATCTCGCGAATTAAAGTACGACCGTGTCCGCTGGAATGTTTCGTAAACATCGCGTTACGCCGTGTTATTTTTATTGGCGCAATTGATACACACCGTTTGCCTTTCACTCTGTATACGTGGAAGCACCGTCATTTACAAGCTGTTCGAACAGTCTTTCTTCTCTCTGCCCCATCTAATCTTACGACTTTGTTATTCCATTGAACGATGTCGACCGGTCATATACACGTCAGCAACGAGCGGCGTTCCAGTGTCATAAGCAGCAGAGAGAAAAATATAATTCAAGAGACGCGCGCATAAATCGCGCGAATCATCGTAAATTCGGCGTCCTCCCAACGAGCAGCAGAGGCCTAATTATAAAACATTCAGACTGCCAAATGAGGCCTATATAATGCGAGGAGGACGGGCTTGATCTTAATGGGAGCCCCATACATACGTACCGAGAAGGTGCGCGAAGGAGCAAAAAGTAGCGCTATCAACTTCAGGTATGAGAGAGAGAGAGAGAGAGAGAGAGCAACCGGCAACGGCAGCCGCTCTAATGAGCAGCCGGGAGTAATAAGCCGTCTCGCTAAACAAACGCCGTCGAAATCCAAGGAGGAGGCCTTTCTCTCTCGCTTGGTAGGTTGGGACCAGAGCCCGACAGCACAATCGACGGGAAGTAAAGGATTTTGTCGTCGGCATCGTTGGGACCGAAAACTGAGGAGACCAGGGGGACGGGGGTGGGGGCAAGGTCTTCGGCGCGTACAAGCGAGCCTGTACGTGTGTGTACGTGTGTGGGGTGGTGGGGGGCCTTTTTGTTTCTATTAGCCGGGGCGTATCGCGGCGTGTAATCGAGCCCCGCCGGAGCACGGCGCTTCTTTGCGCTTTTCCTCATTGTAAGCCGGGGGGAGTCCCTCTGTTTTTTGCCTTCCATACCCACCGCCGCCTATCCAGTGCCGACACATCCGGTACACGGGCACTTTTTTCGTCGGTGCAGCGACGGAGGAAGTGCGCCTCGAGGCACCGCCGCCGCCGAAGCAGCAGAGATCCCGGCTGCTCGAGGCGCCAATATATCGGCGAAAAGGAGCGCGATGAGAGAAAGAGGGGGGGGATAAAGGCTGGTGGAGAGGGAGAAAAAACAGGGCGGCAGCAGGTTAGAACAAACGGAGCCGCGGTCCAGAGGCGCAGCGGTTATAAGGAGAGAGCGTGGCAGCAGTAGCAGGAGCAGAGAAGTTGAGAGCAGGAGAGAAGTCTCAGCTGAGAGCGCTTTCGAATGTGACTAGACGATCATCGGTAGTCGCTAGTCCGTTTTCCCCATTGTTCGGCCAGTCTCTCTCTTTTTCTGCTTGCGCCTCCTTACGGATGTACCGTTGCGCATCTCGCGCTCTCCTTTTATTTCTCTCTCTTTCTCTTGCCTTTCTCGTGCCCGGGCGCGCTCCATTGTCCCGCGGAAAAATTGAAAGAGCCGCGGATATGGCAAAAGAGAAAGAGAGAGAGAGAGAGAGATTTTCTGTTGCAGTAGCCTTGGGACGGAAAGCCGAGAGAGTCTGTGGGATTGAAGACTACTGCTGCCGCCGCCGCGATGCGGAAAAAAAGAGGAGCCGGAAGGAGAAGAGTAAAAGAGAGTAGCAGCGGGGCTAAGGAGTGATCCGCCGTCTCGGGGTGAAAAAGTAAAGTACGGCAAGGAGGGGAGGGGGTCTGGGGCCAAGCGTAGAAAAGAAGAGAGAAGCAGCCGCTGCTTCTTCTTCGCCTCCTCCTCCTCCGCCTGCTCCCCTCCTTCCCTCCGCTGCTGCTCCTTTTCGACTAGTAGCTGAGACTACGCGCCCAAGGCTTGAGCCAAGTGCCTTGCTTTTCGACAGACGAAACGTCTACTTGCCCAGGAGCAGCAGCAAGCTACCCACCTTCCCCTCACGGCCCTCCGGCAACTTTTCAAGGATTGAAAGACTACGACTCGCGAACTTGCCGGCGCCATGAGGGCTGCTCGGCCGCCGTTGCACTTTTGCCAACTTGTATCAGTTGTGCGGTTCGGAGCTAGAGCGAGGCAGGGAGGAGGGGAGCAGGATAAAGAAAGCGGTGATGGGCGTTAAAAGCTCCGCCGGAATGGCAAGCTCCAAAGCTGGAAATTAGCGCTCTCTCTCTCTCTCTCTTCCTTCGTCTCCCTCTACTGCTGCTCCCATACCAGCGTGTTCCGGCTAAAAGATTTCACGCGCTGCATCGCGACGAAAATAAACACCCGGCAATCTGCTCGACACTGTGTACGACGAGGGTGGGTGGCGGTTGGCGGCTCCGAGCGAGTTCAGTTTTTAAATCGATTAACCGCTCGGCCCCTTTGGCGCGTATATCCATTTCGTAGCATGCACAGTCGAATAAATAATAAAAGTCCAATTAAGCCAAGTCCGAAACTGGAGGAATTTAAACCTTTGTTTCAACATTTTCCTTTGGCTTCTTTTTCTTTTTTTTTTTATTGCACCCCTTTTCGTTCGCGAAACTTAATCGTACGATAGAGTCAGAGCAGTTAGGATGAGGGGGTGGGACGCGTCTAAGCGTGGAAAATGAGCAGTAATAAAAATAGATGAAGCCAAAATCCAATTTGTTCTTTAAAGCCCGGGCAATCAGCGGGTTGCTGGCGGTAGGGGGGGGGGGGGATTTTCTCGCGAGCCAGAGCGCAGGGTATGGAGGCAAAAACGAGCGAACGGGGGTGCCCGGAAATTAAAGCGAAAGTCGGCGAAAAGGTAAACAACGGGGCATATATAGTACAGCGATACCGTTGCCGCTGCTGCTGCAGTAGCAGGCGTTCGGCTATATAGCTGCGGCGCGGGAACAAAGACGAGGTGAACGCGCGCTGCTGTACGAAAGAGAGAGAGGTAGCTGCAAATATCGGTGGATAACGTAAGCTGCACTTCAAGAGGAGGTGGGGGGTATCGAGAAAACGAGAGCCGCGCGATCGGCCGGGCTAAGCGCGCCCGAATTTCACGGGGCTCCGCTCTCTCGCTCGCTCTCTCGTCACTACTACTGCCGGCTGCACATATCCAGAGCAGACATGCGGCCGGATTTATGCGCGGCTTCTCCCTCCCAGCCACCGCTATACCATTGTATACGCGAGAGAGCTGAATTTTCGGCCGTTCCGGGAAAATCTCTCGGGCCTTTCAGAGCCCAGTTTCCCTCTCTCCCTCTTTCCCTCTCTGTCTGAGCCTGATTATATTATTCTCTCACGCGTCATTTTTCAGCACGTCGATCGGGCCGGCAGCACACCGCACTCGGCTCCCTCGACAACAACGTACACAATGCATGTAGATATACCTATACGTATGCACCTATACACAGCCACCCGTCGACGCTGGCGGCGGCGGCAAATGTTTTTCACGAAAACTCGGGCGCGCGCGTGGCTTACAGCTTTTTTTTCTCTCTCTCTCCCTCGCTCGAGCTCAAATTTGTCTAGGAACTTATTGTTCGTAAATTTAATACACTAAAAGCCGAGAGGGAAGTTCAAAGCTCTTTTGCTCTCTCTCTCTCATCTGGGGTGCGGTGTTCACCTCGGCTTTTCGTGGTGCCCCGGTGCTAAAACGTCTGGGGCTATGGGCCCTTTTCTCCGCGTGGCTCTTGTGCACTTTTAAATATTTTATGAGTTCCGGGGAGTGCGCGATAAATATTTAACGAGAGAGCAGCGCGCGCGCGCGAGCGGCCGTGCAAAAAATAAAACAGCGCGCCCCTCTGTGTACGTGGATGCATTTCAAACCGAGACACTATGAAAGCACACCTTCAAAGGACAACGCCGCATTACAGCCTCGCACTCGATATATATCCCCCTACAAATGAGCGTTTAGAGCCCGATCCCGTGAGATAAGCCCGGCACGTATATAAAAACGAGCTCGCACTCTTTCCCTCTCTTTTTCCTTCTCTTTCTACACCCTTTGTCAAAGTTGGCAAATTACCTTAGCGTCAAGACCCTCTCCGCCCAGTGACCAGGCCTTCCCTGGCATACCTTTAAAATCGCTTCGTCTTCCACCCCGCTGCTACCATGCGTACTGCTAGCCGCGCGCGTCACCGGCTCCTCTCGTCTCTGACAAATTGAGGAGTTCCGAATAGTAAAGTCTCTGGGCTAACGAGAAAGGCCGAGAGAGGAGGAAGTCGGAACCGTGGGGGCGTAAACGTCGCAGCCACAGCATCCCGCCTTACGTCCCGACTTTTCCAAGAGCACAGGCCCCAACAGCAGCAGTGACGCTCGGGACTTTTGTAAAGAGGACATTGGAGGATAGCCGCCGCCGCGTGCACGGCTGCTCATATCCAGCTCTCTCTCCCTGAGCCTGCAGCGCTGGAATTCAGCTCTGCCGCGGCGCTCGAAGGCTGCGCAGGGGCGGAGGACACGCGCGCGTGTATATATAGCGGGCCCCGGAGAGGATACCGGTTTCCGCTCCCCTCGCTTCTTCTTCCTCGCGCCCTCGACTCCTCTTCCCCCTACTCCCCTCATCTCCCCCTGCGCGTTGGCTTTGGCTTTCTCGCTCTCTCTCTCTCTCTCTCTCTCTCTCTGCATGCCGAGCCATGAAAGCGCTAAGTGGCAGAATGCCATTGTGCGCGACACCTGGTCCGCGCGAGATCCGGCGCGGAAGGCGACCGACGACTAGTCAGGAGTTGCCTGATACTTTTCTCGCTTTTCAGCTGCGCAACCTCATATTGCTGCCTCTGACTCAATGTGTGTGTGTGCGCATTGCAGCCACTGTATATCTGTAGCTCGGTTCCGAAAGCGAGAATTGGAGGGAGGAATGGAGCTCTTCTCTCGGCTCTGCTTGCAGCTCCGTGGAAAAGAGGATATTTAGAGAGAAAGAGGCAACTATATAGGGACGGGGATCATTGGGAGCTGGGAAAAATATACCTCGCTAGCTAATTTCGGCTTTTATCGTCGGCAATAAAGCACACAATTGTACGGGCAGCTCAGCGGCACACGGCAACAGTAACAGCAGCAGCAGCTCCGGCCAAACATACACGATTAATCCCGGATAAATTTTACGGCTTTTCTTATTGAATTATTTTCGAACTCCCAGCTACAAACTATTTCGCGCTCCGCAACGTCTTCCGGTCGGTGGCCTATGCTGCTGCTGTTGCTACAGCCGCTGGTTCAACTTTCAAAATTGCCCTTTCAGAATGTACAGCTCGTGGAAATTCATTATACCGGACTACCTACTGATACCCCCGGGACTTAAATACTTTGGATTCCTCTCGTTATTTTAAAGCTTTTTCCATGCTCGTTTTTTCCTGCTTTATAACTGCAGATATATATACCGAATACGAAATATTAAATTTTCAACGGTGATTTTACTGGCTATTCACTGTTGTAGTTTACTAATATCCTACCCTGTACTGGACTGAATCGACAAGGCTATTTTTATGAATTCTTTATTCGACGTTTACAAATGGCTGGGAGAGCGTGTAAAACACTTTCTATTACTCGTTCATCATTTAAAAATAAAATTGCGCCTTTTTTCTCTTTTTTTTCTTTAATCTCTCGAACATTATGAAAAAACAAAAAATAAAAAAGAACAAAAAAACAAAATAAAGACCGTAGGAATTTTAATTGGTTTTTCGCCGAGTGAAAGTAGCCAAATATTTGTTAATCAATTTGTCTTCCCCCTGTAGGAAATTCCAACCATCATATCACCATTTTATTTCGAATAATATACCGAATGGCCATCTTTCCGACCAGCACATCACCAGAAAGCCTGTTAA
>JAPYYQ010003513.1:0-10899 GCA_030522585.1 Anagyrus pseudococci
TATATCGAGTAGAGAGAGAGAGAGAGAGAGAGAGAGAGAGAGAGAGAGAGAGAGAGAGAGAGAGGGGGGGGTGGGGGGTATGTGGCTCTCTCTCTCTCTCTCTCGGGCCCCGCCGTGGCGCGGGGGAGAGCAACACAAAAATTGAACGCTGTGGAGGCGCGCCCGTCGCAAAAAAAAAAAATATAGGGGAGAGAGAGAGAGAGAGAGAGAGAGAGAGAGAGAGAGAGAGAGAGAGAGAGAGAGAAAGGGGGGTGTGGAGTATACGTCGCTTTCTCTCTATCTCTCTTGGCCATTACCGTAGCGTCGGGACGGGCGCGAGAGCTATATCGCCGATGATAATGTCGCGCCGGGGACTACATTGCGGCCCGGATCGTCGCACCGATCGATATATCCACTGCCCCTGGACTGCCCTCCTCTTGTCGCGCGCGACTGTCTGTAGAGTCTATCTACCGGATGTTCAAAATTCCAGAGCTTTTTTTCGAGCTTGCAAGGAATTTGTTTTATCCTTCTTTCTTTTTCATGGATCTGCTTTAATTAGTTGTCGAGATAAAGGGCTTTTTGTGGCGTTTTCTTCGAGAACGCCCGTTTGAGAATTACAGAGAGATTCTTTATCTGTAGGATTAATAGAAGTGCAGAGGAGGAGCTTTTCTCCTTGATATACCGTTTTCCTATCTTTTTAAATTATTTTGGAGAATAAGCAACCGATCAACAAAGCCGTACGAAACGAGAGTTTTTGAAGTTCTTTGTTCCAGCTGATTAGTCGGCTGCTTTCCTAAATGTACACCACTCACGCTATACTCTCCCAAGAATCCATGGACTTCCAAAACAACATTACCTTAGCTGCACATGCTTATACAGACTGGAATGTTAAACCCCATCCCAGAGCATTTAGTTCGCATCTATTTTGTGCTCTGCTTTGCCAAGCGAGAAGAATACGACCGAACTAAGCCAATGTTTTGCAAAACCAAAGAAAACAGTCTGTCTCTTTCTCTCGAAGCTTACACGAAGGACGTGCAGTGAGGGTAAGCGCGACACGAATGCTGGAAGTGCGATACGTACTTCAGAGCGTTGGGGGGTGAGGGAGTTATAGGGTGTAGCCACGCGTGTGTCCAAATCGCGGTCTCGTGACTCTTCTGCTTAGTCTCGCGTTTCCTAACTCAGCCCATACAAGGCCAAGTTTCCTTGCCACTGGCTAATAAGGATACGAGAAGTTTCGTCGCTACTGCTGCGGCTACAGGATTAATTAACGTATCGTGTTGGATAATAGTTCGGGAAATCATTTCGAGTATACACAAAAGTTAGCCTCTGCTGCAATTACAGTATACATCTTACAGGAAACTAGAAAACCCATACACGTAGCTTGTCCATTGACCACGCATCAATATTTGATTTCTATACATTTCTCAAAAAGCATCCACTTTATCGAGTGTCCAATTGTATTCTTGATCAAGGTATAGAAAAATCGAAAGAAGAGCGACTCAATAGCTATCGTGCGTCTCTCTCCTAATAAATTCGAGGGTAATCACCAGGACAAGGCTCTCGTGGACAGGACATTACTCAAAGCCGCGTAGCGTTATCTGGCGCGCGTCTTCGCGTACTTTTTCTTATCGCACAAGAAGTACTCTCCTCCCACGAGCACAACTGGACAATTCGCCTCTTTTCCCGCTTTTATCTTTTGTCTTCTGCAGCTGACCCCTGCGCGCTTGCCGCGGACGTCAGACTGAGTTGTGGCCCCGGCAACTTACTTCTTACTCGTCCCGTCCACCTTCCCGCGCGCCCCTTCCACTGCTTTTACTTTTATGAGTTTTTCTTAGAGGTTTTCGATCCCCTCAAGTCGTGGGATATATCTAATTACGTCTGGAGCCATTGCTCTTTGAACCTCCAGTCAATTAGATTTACCAATTCATCTCCTGCTTATAAATGAGTTAATTTATAATTCTTTTTCGTAGGACCTTTGATTTATAATCTCATACTATTGCATCATAATGCGAGAATCGAAAATTTGGACAAGGATGAACAAATCAAACACTACTTTAGACACTCGCGGCTTAGCTTTGGACTTGCAAAATAACAAACCGACGCGAGTGGCGTTATCATCAGCACCTCTAGCAGACGTGAACAAAGCTGCTCGGAAGCAGCCAAGTTACCGCCTTATCAAGTCAAGACAAACGTGTGCTATTCGAGAAAGAGCGAGAGAGAGAGAGGGCGGCGCTGCTTATCGGGGCGTTCATGGTATACGCGTCTCGGCGAGCAGCCAAATGACAACGTCTCTTCTCCTCGAACGGCCTATACGCATTTCACCGACTGTGTTCTCTCTGCCGATTATGCAAACGATGCGCGTTTCTCTGGCGCACCGATTTTTCGTGAAACGATCGGTGTCGTGGGACACTGTTAGGTATATACGAAAGACTCCTTTGTCCCCGGGGTATAAAGGATACGAGGCTGATGGAATCCCCTACGTTTTTCACAGACCTAAGGATATCCTCCCGATGTAAATTTCATTGGCTCCCTTTTCCTCGAGTTTGGATGGTCCCTCTTAGCGAATCTCGGCTGTCAGTCTTCATTATTTCACGAACTTTTGATAACGGTATTAGCAAGTCGAGATTAGCTGATTAGCTGGTGGAGTTGTAGAATCGAGTTTTAACGTCCAAACGATTATTCGCTTTCTTCGGCTCGAATATTCTGCTGATTAACGCTCGTGTTACTTTTCTTTTGAAAAAAGGTGAATCTTATGGAGTAATTCAGATCCGAGGGAGAAAGGGAACAAAAAGAGGCTCGAGATTAAAACTGAATCAGCCGAAAAATTGGTGGATTTAAATGCAACGGTTTCATAGGCGTGGAATGCAAATGTGGCCAAACTTACATTCGCGAGAATAACAAAGCAGTCTATTGAGATGCATGAGAGCGCCTTGTTGACCCGTTACAGCTTTGAATATAAACGGAGTCATCCTGCTGTAAAAGATTACCTTTTGCATATACAGATCGATCCAGCCTTCATTTAATCGAAAAACAAACTTTTCCTTTTTCATCGACCTCACACTTACCCCATATCAAAAGAAAATTAAATTCTAGAAAATATAATTCTGACTTTGAAATCTATTAAACGAGATCCTGTGAAGAAGCAAATAAATATTAAAAAAGTCGAAAAATTTTCAAAATGATTTTACCCCCACATATCGTACGTCGCGCAGCTAACTGCAGTGATCCGCTCCTGAAATTTTAAGTAACCCCACCGACACGGTCGGAGGAATCAGGCAAAAGCGCTTCCCTACCAAAGCTCGAGAGTGGGGAGAAGGAAGGCTTTGAATATTTAGACGCGCTTGGCGAGCCAGGGCAAGCGATTTTCGCCAGGAGGGATTGGGCTAAACGATGACCCTCCCCCCCTGTACCCTGGCAGCGACGAAAATGGCTGGAATGGATTATTGAATCGGCGTGATCTTGATTTATACCGATCTCGCGAGCGCAGCCATGGCTTTTGATCAATGTCGAAATTTCGGCATTTAGGCGGGGAAGCGGGTATAACGGTTAGACATTAATCTCGACGATAATTGAGATTTGGCTTGGAGATTTTATGAATAGAGGCCGTAATTGGCCAAGATAATCGGGCGTTATTTATCGGTGATTTCACCCCGGTGTAAGAGCTTGCGAAATGCTTCTCTGGGAAATTGAACGTTTACGTTTACGCGCTCGTGTTTACCTTCTGCTGTGAATTGAGAGGGAATTGCGCTAGATTGAATTTTGATTGCCTTGCTTTTTTTCGTTTCCTTATTTCTCACCTTTTTTTATGTGTGACAAATGTAGCGCACGTCGGAGGAATGCATTTGAGCGGCTGAGTGTGAAATTGTGAAAGATGATTATGTCAGTTCAACTTGCTGGGAAATTTTAGGGATTCCAGTTTTTTTTGCTTTTGCCGAGCTTTCGCGTTTTCAGAACTCGAATAAAATTTTTCACGGAACCGAATCAATGTTTTTCTTACACTTCTGATCCATTCTGCTTTCAGTCTCTTGTCAGAAAGTTGGGGAAAAGGAGGTTGAGGGACAACCAAGGGTTTTGGCAGAGCGTAAAAAAGTGCGATAGAGGGAAAGCTAAGGAATCGTAAAGTATAATATGATTTGCTGTTGGCCCAGTTGCTAACGTATCTGATTTAAAACGTAAAGTTCTCAGATATAAATTACACAAATAATACTTTTCGTACCTTCTCTTTTATCAGTTTTTCAGGAAATATTAGCTATTTAAATCTTTGATTAAAACTTGCGAACTTAATCACTGCTCTTTTCAAAAAGCTGTTGAAAAAAACTTTTTCATACTTCTTCGTAGTACCAAGTTTTTATTAAATATCTTATTTATGCACCAAAATTACAAAATTAAGTTATTCCACAGTACCATCAATTTCTAGGCCAACTACACCATACGTTTTTCAATTCTATTAAATCCTGACAATAAAACCTCCATTCTACACTAAAAAAGGGTTCAAAATTCTATCTGCATAACCCAATATTCTCATCGCCACTCCCTCGCAAGCTCGAAAATCTAAACCCCCAAAAATCAACTATTCCTATAACGGCCTCTTTGTACCACACGCGAATCTCTCCAATTTTCGCGATGACGCGAAAAATCAGCGCTCGCGAGGGAGCAGGCAAGAGAGAAAGGACTGGGCGCAGATCTGCATAAAAAAGAAAAGCCCACGAGCGGAACAATCAATTTTCAACACCGCTAACCATCAGAGCTGGCAGAGCAATCAGCTCGACCGGCGATGCGCGAAATGTTCGCCCAAGCGCTTTTCCTGTGGTTATACCAAAATAAAAAAAAAATGCAGCACACGTGATGCAAAACACGGGCAGATGCTGGCGGCGGGGAAGGTGCAAAAAAGCTACGCCTGCGGGGGGTTTTTCACGCTGGTGGAAAAACTTTTGCGCAAGTCGATTTCCCAACGCTCGCGTGCGCTTTATTGGCAAGACGCCGCTACCGAAGACCTTTACGGGCTTGTACGGTTGCTAACAGCCAAACGCAATTTCGCGATGTTTGCCGGGAGTTAAAACAGCTTTTCGACGCTCCTCGCGGCTAAAAATATTATTGTAATTGTTGCTTTGTATAATTTCCTATTTTACAATAATTTTGTTTTTAATTTTCTTTTCAGAGAGACTGGTTTAATGGAAATACGTAATAACTTTGCAAAAATTCCAGGAAAATTCTTAATCCGACATAATGTATGAGAAGCCAATACCGTGTAAGCTAGAGTAGCCAAACGGACTTATCGTTACAAAGTGCATTCCGTGTGTGCACTGCTAATAAATATTGATAATCAGACTACGCAAATCAGCAAAGTATATATACATACATCGAGAGGAAATATTTGAAAATATAATTACGAAGGAAATTGCGACTGTCGGAATAAAGTAGAGAAATGCTAAAATTTCAGAAGCCCGGATGCATACGAAATTATACGCGTTTTGAATTAACTCACGGACGTTTTATATTTATATTTATTTTCCGACTAGCAAAATGATGGAGATATTTTATCTCGTCGAGAGAGTGAGAGAGAGCGAGAGGGCTAAAAAGCGGAGAACAAAAAGGGGGTGTGGGCCATGTACGGAGTCTGCGCGCTAGGGAAATAGCACGTGAATTATATCGCGCTTTGAGCGGGGCTTCCTTTTGTGGTGTACGCCGCCAAGATAATGCACATACATTTTTCTTGGAATGAGAAAATTGCAGCCCGGCTATTTCGCTCATGTGAAAATTGAAAATATAAAAAGAGGCAACATTTAATAATGTTCGTTCGACGATGCTTATATTTTTTCGCTTTCTTTTCTTTTTGTAAAGACTTTGAAAATTGAATTTTTATTATTTTATTCGTTCGTTATAAATTTATAGAAAATTGTAGATATAAAATAAACGCCAGTTTACAGTTTAATGGAATAATTGCAAATGGCTGCATCCATTATTGAGTAATGAAATAAGAGCAGCATGTTTTATTGATTTTTGTTGCGAGCAATATTGGTTAAATGATGAATATCAATTTATACCATCGAAACATGCAAAGCGTTTAGTATTTTCAAACGTGAGCCGACTACAAACATTTAAACAATGCTTGAAATGACCCGCCCGCGTATTTACAAGATAATACTAAATAAAAGACTTGAATTCTCATTCTACCATTGCGGACCGTTGAGCTTTAGGGATACGAGCGAGGTAGGTGGGGAAAAAACAAACGGGAGACGTAAAACACAAGTAATATCAAACCTGTATAAAAATCGTAAATTCAATCCTCGTAAAAAAGGCCGATCTGCATAAATGCTGCACTTGTAAAACACTTTGATCGTAAAAAGATTCATCCGGGATTCATTCTGCATCGTAGAATATAAACTGGCTGCAACTCATCGATTTCGAGCGCGTGCCCCAAAGCTCTTGTCGGCTAATTTCGAGCTATTTCGAAATGCCTTTTTCACAACTAAAAAGTCACGCGCAATAATCCGGCGGACGATACTTTTTCGCTATCAATATTACCGAAATAATTGCAGTTTAATTATTTTTCGCTCGACTTGTACTCGGCCAGCCATATCCGACCGGCTTTACACGATCGAATCCAATAGCTCTAATATTTCAGGCGCGTATTACTCGAATCTCTTAATCTGATTAACCCAGATGCAGGGGGTTAATTATTAAAATACTCCACATCTCGTCTCGTTATAGTAAAAAATAAATAAATTCGTACGTCCCCCAGTAGGTAAATCCCACAAATCCAAAAGATCTTAATCACTCGATTATCCAACAAATTCCATTAACAGGTCGCAATTCAAAAGCCACGAGATAGGGAAAGAGAGAGAGAGAGAGAGGGCGGCATAACACAAGCTCCCTCGCATATCCGGAGAAATCGCGCGAGAAGCCAAGGCAATCGAGTGCTTCATCCTCGACTCTACGCATTCCAGGACCGCTTCGATCTCGTTCGATAATTGCCAACCGCCGAGTAGACAGAAGTCTCGACGAGCTTTGCGCTAGCTCTCGGAACGAGGTTGCCGCTTGCATGGTAGCTTTTGGAATTTGAGGCTTGCGCGAGAAAGACGAGTTTGCCCTCGCACTCCCTTTTTCATTGTTAGGCCTTTTGCGCGAGGACAATTATACTGATTTGCGACGGTTAGCACGGCGAGCTCGAATGGACCGGTAATTGTCACCCAAGTGCTTTTTTCAGTCGGCAAGTGTAGAGAAGTCGAGCGGACTTGCTGGACGACTGGTTTTTTGTTCGCTCGCTCTATTGTTGGTAAATGGACACTCGAAAAGGTATTAAATTGTCATTTGCTGAGGTTTCTTCTTTTTTTTCCTTTGTGGCTTGTCGAAAAAGGTTTTAAGGTAATAGAGAGTTAGTCAATTTTTCGAGTCATTCCGTGGGTCGGTGATTTGTTGGTGTTACCACGCAGTTTCTTCAAAGGTGTATTTGTATGATCTATATATTGATCAACGTTTGGTCACAGTGGACGAGGTATTTCAAACATAAAGCTGTGAATTTTTCACTCACATTAGACTCAATCATTCTTTTTCATACGTAAATGGCTGAGAATATATTGATTGACGTTAAGAGCCAATAAATGTCAAAAGAGGAGCCATATGAATTATTAACTGTTAAAATAAACGTCAATCAGGTTAAACGATATTATCAAAGTAGCGTAACTCCCGCTCATAATTCATGCCCTCTAACATTTTATTTCCAGCAATCTATTTACTGTCGTGTCGCGCTTACATTTTTGTGCGGGTCTAAACGAGGGGGAAAGGGTTATGTATCGATTGGTCGAGATAGCCGCGTGAATAAAGTAATCCCAGGAACGAATGGAAGGGAAAAAGAACAGTTTGCCAAAAACAAAGCGCGACGAAAAAAGCAAAAGAACGAAGCAGATGAATAAGAAAAAGGGGGGAAGAGAAAGGGAAGTAGGGAAAAAGCGGGCTTGCAAATAAAGCGCGGAGTTTATGCGGAGCGTGCCGTCAATTAATCCGCCGTAAACCGAGCGCCGGCGTTTCCTCCGCTCTTTCTCTCCCTACCGAGAGAAAGAGAGCTGAAAACCAAACAAAGCTCAAGCGTCAATAACGCAACTACGTTCTCCGCTACATTTTTCTCCGTTGCGAATATAAACAAACGCTTCCCAACACAGCCAATTTAGTGGCCGAGCGGGCGTATAACTCAGCAAAATCATACCCTCACCTGGCTCCTTCTTGAGCGAGAAAAAAATAATCGTTCGTCATTGCGCACCCTGCATATATATACGAATTTAACGAGAGAAGCGACCGGGCACGGCATTATTTACCCCGCGGCTCTTCCGCTGAAGAAATGATGAGGCTATGCGCGCTCGGGAAAAAACGAAGCGAAGGGCAGAGCCTCTTAAGGTGCATTGTGGGCTTGCCCAGGGAAATTGAGATTTACCCGGAAGGGGATTGACAGAGAGCGAGAGCGAGAGAGATAGAAGCTCTTGCTATTTGCTACTGCATGCACACCGAGCGAGAGGGATCTAAAGCTCCCGTAGGAGAGGCTCGAATTGATTTCTTCATCTCGCATGGACTCTACCCACTCTTTCTATCTCTCTCTCAGGTTTTTTTCTTTCTTCGCCAGTAGCTGAGGGAAAAAATGCGAGGTTTTAAAGCCCAGTTGATAGTAGAGAGAAGGATGGAACGGTCTAGAGGATGAATCCGTCGTTTAATTATACCGGCTCTCATTTCCGTGTGCGGCTTCTTCATCTGCGCGAGCGACGAGGATGGAAGGACACAGGAAGCTTGTTCAATTGAATTTTCAATTAGACCATAGCGCCGACGAGCTTGCGATGTCAATGCGCGTTTTCTCTTCCGCGGTAGACTCTCGCGAGGAAACTCGTTATGTTTCTCGACCGAGGTTTACTTTGACCTGGCCCCGCCTTTGTAAGACGTGGAAAATAAAGAAATGATACTTCTCTCGAGCCGTATCGGCTTGTCTTTACAATTAGCGGAGATATTAATGATGATGCTTTTATTACAATCTGTGAAAGGAACCTGTGATCTCAGGCTTTTGATTTGAATAATATTATGAAAGAACGGAGGTTTACTGAGCTTTGACGAAACGATGTTGGTGTTTTTCCGGATTATTTGGATGAGGTGACGCTTGAGAAACTTGGAATAATAAAAAATGGCCATTTTCCGGGAAATTGGGTGGATGACGAGCGTATGATGGGGCAGTTATGGAGATGGGGGAGTAGGTAATAAACGAGAACAGAAAATCCGATTAGTTTGACAATTCATGGGAATTCTTGTATCAGATATTGATACATGTTTCAGGTGTAGCAGGTGTGTGACTGCGAAACTTTGGATAATCAATAACGAAACTGTACGTGTATATGATCATTGTTCGGCGTGAAGGTTATGCGCGATAAATGAAATACATCGTAAGAATATAGAATTTCAATATATTTGATTGAATAACATGTTGAGTCGATTTTATAAAATTTTAAAAACTATTTTTACTTAATTAAAACTTGGTACAATTTTTATATTGATATATTTTTTCCGTTAGTTTTTTTAACTTCAAATTTATTCTGGCTAGATCAAATGTCCAGTTTGATTATTATTTATTTGTTCCAGAGAGGAAAATTAATGGTTATTTATACCGCTATGTTATAGATATCCAAAGTTCACTTTTTCCAATCAGAAAAGTTATCGAGAAGCGTATGATATAGGCACTGCTTTATTTGTAAGTTCAAAAGCTTTTTTCTTTAGCAATAAGTCTAAGCAGTCCTTTTCATCATTTAAAAAAAAACATTATTTATGTATCACATGTAAACTCTGAAAATATACAGTTGGCAACAAAAAGGAAGAGAAAAAGTCTCCAGACTTTTTTTTCTCCGCACGCGAACTTTCTGAACTTAAAGCAGGTGTATAAATTGCAGGTGATCGTAAATCACAAGGTAATTGGACAATTTTAGACAATCAATATCAAGAAAAGCGCCTTATTCCGGCCAATAACTTCAACTTAAACAGACACCAAGACCCTTATCGTCGTATGCTTTCAATCGCACCCATGCAGGTTTATAAACTAAAGATTTTCCGTTGTTTATTTAAAGATTTTATTCCTTTCTAAAAATATGAAGACTGCATCGAAGAAAATCTATAACGTAAAACTCCAATACCGGCGATACTAAGGTTGCGATGGATAAAAAAAAATCGAATAAAGCATACGCTGCAGTATGAACGAAATTTTAAAATAGCTGAACGTCGTTGTTTATTAAACAATCCAATTCTCAAACATTCAGAATTTCAACAGATTCGCGTCTAGCTTTAAAATTTTCCAAAAATAATAATAACCTATCGATCTGAATGACCTAGTCAGGCATCGATGCGCGTCCAATTAAATCATAGTCCTAAGCATTTCACACACTCGACCGCTCCGTAAGAATGGTGGGGGAGGGGGGGGGGCGACCTACTACCACTGAATCCCAAATTTGATCAGATCCAATCTCGCAGAAAAGGGCAGCGATTAAAAAAAACTGAGAAACAAAAAGGGCTGATTCTCTCAGGGTGCCTCGTATACATCGGTAAAAGTTGCGCCCGCGGCGGTGTTGGTGCGCGCGCGCGCGCGGGCGGCCAGCATCAGACTAGTCCCCGGCGAAACGTCCAATCAATACAGCTTCCCTTCGCACCATGCGAACTCCTCCTCGCCCTCCGCCTCCTCTTCCCTTCGTCGCGCCCGAATCCGTATTACGCGCTTGTGTGTATGTACGTGTCGGTATAGAAGCTTCGCTCTCTCCTCTCAGGCCTCTTCCTCTTCGTTTTTTTTGCCCATTGAAGCGACGGAGAAAAGGGGATTTCTCTCGTCTCTCTTATTTTGTTTACTCTTCCTCGGGGGTGAGCTTTACGCTATCTGTCCCCAATAGATATATATATATATATATA
>JAPYYQ010003514.1:0-10897 GCA_030522585.1 Anagyrus pseudococci
TCATAAGACAAGTATATACTTTCGTTATTATAAATTATAGTAATTTTTGCTAGAATTAAAATAATTTTTACTGAGCGATTTTTCTCAGTGTATAAAATTTTAAAATACTCTACATTCATTTTGAGGTATTGCCGAACAAATCACACGATGCCGATAGTTTAATACGAAGGGCAAAGAAAAGGGCTTTGAGGAGATCAAGTGGAGTCGGATTAGTAATGGGTTATTCTAAGGAGATTATCGTAATCTATACGTTTGTAATACGAGGGAACCGAGACTGACCGTGTCCTCGAACCAGCTATTAAGTATTTTAGATAAGCTTCCCACGAGTCGAATGATGACATAGTTTTCAAAGTTTAATACCTGATTCTAAAAAATTTCCACTCGCAGTATTTCGTATTGGAACGTTTAATTATTTTTATTTTGATGTTGACGACTACGAAGCAATATCCCCACTTGCGCGGATTAGCGAGTTGACAGAATTTCATGTGTCTCGGTGGAATTTGCTAAAGTTACGACTTGTGATTTATAATTAGTTTTGACGTCATTCGTAAATTCAAGATTCGAGCTTTGTCGTGCTTTATTAGAAGGAAAACTTATTTGAGATATTTGAAAAATCTTTGATTATTAAAAGAGTTTCCAAGAGTCAAGAAAAAGTTAAGTGATTTAAAAAGTAATCCGCGGGAAAAAAGTACGCGCTCGAGTCGCGTTTAAGTAAGAAATGTCCCCGACATCGGACAACTGAACTGGTCGAGATAGGGAGAGAGAAGAGCATCAAGTCCTGAAAAAAGGAAAGTCCGATTGTTGCGCGCGATACCGAATTAAAATGCTAATACGATGCATTTATTTCCATGCATTTGCGGCATCTGTCGTGCTCCAACTTGAATTTTTTTTCCCGCTTCTTTTTTCTCGTGAAACGTTGTGTTCCGTGCACAATAATTTAAAGTGTTTCTTTAAAGACTTTTTCAGAATTATGGCAAAGTTGCATTGAATAATGACCAGCTGATTTTTTTTAGTGATTCAAGTATCAGACTATTTTTATCGATATCAGACTGTCATGATACAAAAAGTACGAACGAAACAGTAAAGAAAGTACAAAAGAAACATTCTATCTCCTATTAAAGTTACAAATGGATTTTAGCATAGGATCATATCCAGCTGAATAAAAAGAGACAAGCACGAAAAGAAACGAGGATCGCACACAATTAGCACTCCTTTTCTTCCTCCCAATAAAAAAAAATTCATGCGGCTGCATTGTCTCTTATTTAAAAGCCGGAGAAGAACAGACGAGTGGCGTGCGACAGACGCGTCTCGCAGTTACCAGGAACGTGTAGGAGGAGAACAAAAAAAGGGGGAAAAAAGAAGAGCACGCCGTCGAGGGCAAGGCGATAAAGTCGGCCAGCGTAAAAGTGCTTCTTCCACTACTTTACTCTCGAGCCAACGCGAAATAAGACACTCCGGGGCGATTTTAAATTTACGCGCCTCTACCCTCCCATCCGCCGACGAGATTACAATGTGCAGCTATCTCGTATTTTTCGACTATACGCAACCACCTCTCCCCTGCCTAAAGAATTGCTATTTCAGATTCGCCATAGTTTCGTTGCTACAAATTTCATACAACGCGAGATATAGGGCTGTTCCAGCATACACCCGAGGCTCTCCGTCATGCAAATTAATCGTATTCGCGATGGAACGTATAGTTTTCATCGAAGCCAAATCAATATAATGCGGTATTTGGCGTAGGGGTAGAGGGAAGTATGCCTCGTGTAAAATTTCCACGTAAATATGAGGTAATCAGCAAATGTGCGTTATTAGTCGAAACAACATATACGCGAGCTCTCTCTCGCGCGCGCGGTCGCGCGTCGGAAAATTTATAATGCCAAGAGAATTTTGCCTGATCCTCTGGGCGGCGCGCGGCCCCGCTGATTTGCATAAATGGCGTGACTTAAGCGCGGATCACACTTTCCCTTTATCAGCTGTGAATATATCCTGTTACTTTGATAGTCCGCTCGCCCCCCCCCCCGCCCCTCGACGCTGCAGTATGTAAATTAATGGCAAATTTATTAATACAATATTAAACCTTATTTGATGCTGTACGTAATATTTAACCGAATGGTTATTATGCCCGAACGATTTACCGCTGTAATTGACGTAATTTTTACATTCGCCGCGAGAGATTATAACGATCACTCGAATTGAGTATTAAATAAAGTTATCGTTTTTCATTATCGACGCTTGAGCAACAAATGCGAGGAAAGTCAGATTTTTCATTTGTTCGAATATAATGTAACGTTATCGCGCTTAATTAAGTTAAGCGCTCAAAATCATCGTTTCTTGTTAATTTTAATAATTATATTAAATTCCCTCGCAATTTTGAGCTTAATATATGAAAAAAAATCAATTTTACGTTGAAATTAACGTCTACGTAAGCAAGAGCCCGGCGTATGTATAGTAAATTTTGATTGGGTTCCGCCTTCTCATCTGATTAACCCACGAAAGCTCTTGAGACGACGTAAGATGCGCTACAGCACTAGGTCAATTTAGAAACACATACATCTTTACCGTCTAAAAGATTCAACCTTGCTTGCAATCTATCCGTGCTCAACAAGCTTTTCATAAATTTTGAACTTGGAACTATAAATTTTTCTTTTAAAATACTCAACTAGGATAAAATAAGGAATAAACTTAAAAAACAAGAGTATTTTTAACAGTTACTGAACGAATAAATTCTGCGCGTTTTTAACGAAGAATTTTGGCGATGCGCGTTAAAGTTATACAGCCCAAGCATGACGCATTCATATAACTGCGTCATATAAATGCTCTTACGCATAGTGCTTTCACCAAATCCTAGTTGATGCGACCCATCTTTCAAATAAATCACACATTTTGAACACACGTTACTTAATTTTACGTTTATATAACACGCGGCTTGACTCTGAATTCGTTGACGAGTTCAGTCCTCAATAAAACGTAAAAATAAAAGCCGATTTATAAAATCATACACTAAAATCATGCACTATAGAATTTTCTTTTTTTATTTTCAGGTCACATTTAATTTTTCTCCGAAGTAAGGTTGAAAATGCCTAGATAATACCAAAGAATAAGTTCTCCGAGTCGGTCAATCAAATAAAATTTGCTACGGAATAAAGAGAGGAAATCTCAAGTGAAATTAATTTGAAAGCTGCCTTGGAAAATGAAGTAGGATTGGTTCAGAAAGTGCTGTAAATGGAAATTGTACTCGACGACAAAGGAATCCTTCGCAAAGCCAAAGCTCTTAAGAAAGTCTTCGCGTAGACGACACGTGTGCCGTAAGTGTTGGAAAAAAACTTAAAAAACTTTCATCAAAATAACTGGCAAATAACACAGTGGATTTTCGATAATAACCGATAATACCAAAGTGTACTTTATCTCGTTTGACGCGAAAAAGATTATTTATCAATGTCGAGGACTGATCGCGTTATCAGTGTGTTGAGCAAAAGAATCCGCGGTGGACTACGTTCACCGGGGCGCGTGCACGCTTCTCAATCGGCCTGAAAAATAGCAATCTGCAGAAAATTAATTTTCCCGTATCTATCGACGATAGGTGAGGTGGTGCAATAAATCCAAAACGCGAGAGCCGCCCGTCGAAAATTTACGACCTAGCCCGTCCGAGACCTGACCTCGAACGATCTCAACTCTTCGAGAGCTCGTCATGAGGCTTGAATTTATTAACGTGCCCAGTGATTATGTTGCCGCTTTGATTCCGTAGTAACCGATACACACCGAGCGAGAGATGTCGAATTCGCTTATTCGCGTAACCGAAAATTCCTGGGAGAATCGAAAATTGATATTCGACCCACGACGCTGTATCATTTTTCTGCAAACTAATTAGGAGGGTTATTGTGCGCGTTTGTAAATGTTTGCAAATCCCGAGAAAATAAGGGCGAAGGGCACATCCGTTGGGTTAAGAATTAATTGCAAAGGTAACCAAAACCACGTCCAGCCCCCGTCAGCGGGGCTAATTTATCTTGTAAAGAGATCCTTTTACGGTCAAATTAATGGACGTGCCTGCAAATTTATCCGCTAGGTTTGCATCAGTTTCAATGAAGAAAAGATACTCGGCTGTCTTGCCTCAACTATCCGCGAATAAACAACTTGTATTATACTGGTTATTTATTTAATAAGTTGCTTTGACGAGAGTGGCCGCAAAAATAAATCATTCTAATTGTACACCCAAATTAATTAGTCTTTTTTGATGATATAAAATACTAAAAAAGCTCTTGTACATGTTTTGTAAATATCTCTAGCGTGCGTTTGGAATGAAATATCAAGTTACTCCTAATGCACGTAAAAATTTAATAAACACAGAGAGAAAAAGGGGAACACTTGAAAATTTTATGCAATGCACGAGTAAACGCTTCGCTAAGATCTTACTTTGACTTTGAACAGTAGAAGCTGGACAGGAGGAATTATCATGAAAAAGAGCGAAGTGAGCCATAGTTATATCACTTTCATAAAGTATCCACAGACACGGACACTAGATCTAGAACTCTCGGCATTATTACACTCGAGTATGCTTTTGCCTTCGTCTCCTTTCATCCTTGAATAAAAAAAAAAGAAAGAAATCTCATCTCCCTCGGTCTCTTCCTTAGTCTTTGAAATTTTAAAACCAAATTATTATCACGATCATTATTATAATTATTTTTCGTCTCTCGTCCTTCAACGCCGGCATTTCAACGCTCAAGATTTTCTCGGCCTCTTCGCGGGCCACAACGAGATCCCATAATTTGCGCGCATGCACGGACGGAAAAACAAATAACGAGGAGAGAGAGAGAGTTGGATAGGGGGGAGATCGGGGATAAAGTGTATTTTATATATAAATGCCCTATTCAAAGGTCTTTCGGCAAATGAATCTATAAATACAACGTCGAGAGAGAGGGAGAGACGTGCTGGCAGGTCTCGTCGGATAAAAGCGACGTTTATTGTCGGCTCTTCCGGGCGCGCGTCTTTTTATGCAGGCCCGAGAAAGTTCGGGCGGACGACGGGGCAGAAGACGATTTCGTTTTCTTTTCCTATCCAAGCCGAGCCCACCCCCCTCCGGCGGCCACTTCGCTTCCCAGCGGAGCCTTTTCTTTTCGAGCCTTGAATTCGACTGAATGAATCGAGGCGAACTGTCCCAGACGTTTCCCCCAACTTTTGACCGTCCGTATAACTTTTGTATCGCCGAGAGAGAGCCCGCCTCGAGGCATTAAAGTTGAGCCCTCTCGTCGTTGTTGCGTTCGATATTGAAATAGTTACTCTTTTAATGAAAAACGGAATGCTTATTATTATTATTATTCCAATGCTCGATTACATTGGTAATCAGTTGATTTCGGAGAGAGTCGCTTCAAGGAGATGGAACAGTTTTCCGGCTTTTAACGGAGCCGGACACGCGCGAATTGAAGATATTGTTGTAAGAGCAGCGGTAATGGAGAATCGAGCTATGAAGATTTTTTTCGTCCGAGAGGCAGGTTTGATTGATAGCTCGAAATATAATACCAGACACGCTCGCGCCGAGGGCGGGCCAACGCGCGTGATGAATGGATATTATGAACTTGTGATTCTATTTGAGCGAGCATGACAAACTACGTTATATACTCGCGGCTTTTTCTTCCTCTCCGTCACAATCGTTTAAGCCTTTTACGACACTGTTTTCGTCCTCCCTTTGCCGAATTCACTGATTTTCCACCAAAAACATTGTAATTTGTGATCGTAAAAACACAAAATCAGGCTCATTTACCTACGGTCATAAAACGATCCGCAGAAAAGCGCAGGTGAGGCCAGAAGTCGAGGCATGTCCAGACAAAGGATGATGGATTTACGAGGCTCGCGTCAATTGCGCGTCATCGATCAGAGAGAGGGGAGAGCTGCGTAGAGGCCGAAGGCCGTGTATGGGCGCGCGCACTCGAGGTTGTGTACTACACGACATTAAGGCACACCGCGCACCGAGTAATCTCTGTAAACTGCTGGGATTACCGGGGGCGAACTGCGCTTGTTACGCGGCCTGCGACGTCGAATGATTCGTCTCTTCCCGGCCGCGGCCTGTTTTAACCCCTATACGCCGGGTTAAACAATCTAGTGGTATACTCGCTTGAATCTCTCTCTTGGGCCTAACGCCTGGATTAGCCGGGATTATTTATTGCGATTTTTGATAGATGTACATAGCCTGGAGATGGTGTGGAATAATGATTTTTGGGAGGGGACGGAACGAGAGCGAGAGAGATAAAGTATACGTGGGGAAAATTTTGCTTCGGGACTTTTTCGTAGTTTTTCTGGTTTACAGCTGATGCGAGCATTGTTATTTATAAAGATTAGCTGGACGTTTATTGTTGGGATTAGTACTTTCGGCTTATCTATTGTTCTCCCATAATTTTGTTGCTTAAGATTAGTGGAACACTGTTATAACAGCAGTAAACTACTGTTATATTACTGCAAGTAGTAACATGCCGCTACGTCAGACACAAATATTTCCAATAGACCGTTTATAGAAATAAAGAAAATTCATAAGCAAGAATATGAAAAAAAATCGATGCAAATTTACAGAAGCCCCGAAACAATTATCGGCATATTCTAAAGCTCGGGCGTAAACAGGAGTGAGCGCAGGGCGTGTCAAAGCAAGCCGCAGAAAAGGCTCGGCGGATGTGCAAAGCCGCAATGTTTCACGATAAAAAGTCGCGCTCTCGCGTAAATTCCATTTCTCCGGGGCGTATGATTTGTGGGGCGGCGCATAAATAACGTAAGAAAGCGTCGAAGGAGCTGCGCGCTGATGGAGGCCACGCCGGAGAGAGGCCCTGCTCTCGAGAGCTGTTGGCACTTTTGACATTTTCAGCTGTGTACGGCGCGTCGACGCAGCCTTACCGCCTGAAGCAGACACGAACACTCTCCCTTTTTCCTGCTGTTTTCCCTCTTCCATAGGATGTGTATGGATGCAAAGTACGCATGGATTTCGAATCGCGATTGATTGACAGTTTGCACTTTTTCGCTCGATTTGACCGAAAAATCGAATGGGTGTTTCTCGCTGCAGACGGAAAATTCCAAGGGTATCTGGTATCGAGCCAATCGATCACAGCTCTCTCACTGCAACGCGTATGAGCCAATGACTAATAGCGAGAGAAGAAACAAAGAAGCACAGCGATGCAACGTATTCGGCGTAATCTCGCGTAATTTTACTTAATCGAAGTATTTAGCTTTCGGACGGTCTCGGGCGCAATATCGAAATTCCGTGGGGCAGTCGAGTGGGGGGGGGGAGCGGTATCTCACAACCGGGATTCGCATGGCCGGTCATTCCAGCGCGTCGAGCATCGGCATAGTAAACAAATCCCACTGATTCGTAAACTATCGCTGGATAATGAAACGTCAGTGAAGGGCCGAGTAGTAGGATAGGGAGAGACGGGGGGGGGGAAAGGAGACAAGCCACAGTATTGGCCACGACTGATTAACGCGCGCTGCAGCGCACGTACACGCGCGCGGCTCGGTAATTACGGAAAATCGCATTTACCACGATGAGGAGGAGGCAATCCACCCTGGCTTCGTGAGGCTTGTTTGACGAATGACTGCAGTTATATCGTTCAGAGCCAAGGGCCTTGCAGCTCTTTTTTCTTCTCCTTTGCCAAAAGTCGGGAAGATTATAAATTGTGACGATGATCACTCGTGAACTCTGACGAAAGCTTTCAATAGTTGGGATATTGATTGGAAAGGGTTTGGGATAACTGTTGGAATCAATTGAGGGTACAGTGGAAGCTAGGAAACTCTCATCCTTTTTTTCCATTCCGATGCAAATTGTGCATCATTAGTAATCGTGCAAAACAGATTTTTAGCCGTCGAGGCTCGTAAATAAGAGTAAAATAAGGCAATCAGCAGGTTTTTTTCGATTTCCATCTTTTCCTCCTGCTGGAATTTCAGACTTTATTACCCCCACCCACAGCCAGTCGGCTTCAATTTCCATTACAAATTTTAAGGCTTCACCAATCACGATCTCATGCATAGGAAACCACACAATTCTTTTTCCCCGGGTCTTAATCATTTTTTTTGCAATTACAAAGCTTAATTTCTACGTCCACTAGCTGCTCTCTACCTGCTCGTCCCCCCCCTTTCCCGTACGCATGATCTACTTCGCATTTGCATGCTTAGCGGCCGGGCCCGAAACTAATTTGAAAACTCCTTTATTTTAATTTCTTTTTTCTTCTTATATCCCTATAAATTATCCCGGCGAATAAAGATTAATAATTTATTCAAATGAAATTCTAACTTTGCCTGTTTTTTCAAGATTTATTTTTTGTTTTTTGTCAAACTATTCATTACTTTTAATAAACATTTTAGATCAACCAACACTAGTCCGATTTTAACGAAATTCTTACTTCTGCCTCGCGCGTTAATTTGCGCAATGACCTAAAGCTCGGTCGCTTGAAAAAGCCTCTGCTAGCAGCTACAGCGAGTTTTTATGCCGCAGACGACAACAAATGAAAAGCAAAGAGCAGATGGTGGAGAGGTGATCCAGCGCTGTCGCGTAATTGGAAACTCGGCGGAGAGAGAATCGCTGCCGGCGCGTCACTTATGACGGCTCGACGCGTCGATTCGATTCGCGTCATCGGAATTGAAAGAGCAAAAGAGAGAGAGAGAGAGAGAGAAAGCAAGGCGTTAACGGCATTGCCGAGACAATCGATAGCCCGGCCGATCACTTCTCTCTCTCTCTCTCTCTCTCGCTTCTCGCGGCGCCTCCCCAGCGTGAAATTGAACCTTTCATTCGCACGTGCCCCGGACTAGTTTTCCATGCGTCAACCAGTGAATTTCATCGGCCGACGTTCATTATTCCAAGTCGCTCGCACATCATCGCTTTCTCTCTTTCTCCCTGTGATTCAGCCAGTTCGAGGTTTCTTTCGCCATTAGCTACCGACGCGCGTGTCTCTCGATTAACCGCAAGTTTTATACTTTACCGATTTATGTTTATCGTCTCACTGTTCTCCCAGATATTTCGACCACATGGGTTTTCGACTCTAGAGGGGGGGGGGAAGGAAGCCTATATATTCGGCAGTAGAGTAACGAATTGGCTCTATAAAACGCCGATGGAAGGGAAAACACGGGGCCCAATCAGCGAATAGACGCAAGTAAAACAAAAGTCCGGGGGAAAAAAACGTTTGGATGACCGGCCGAAACACACGGACTATTTGTATAAATTGCCGTTCGACAGCCCCTCGTCTCTCTCCGCCTTCCCGCCATGGCCGAAATTTTTGGCAATGAAAAAAGCCGACGAAGCGCGGCTACAGCACACCCACACACGCGCGGTTAGTAGAGCAAAAAAAAAACGAAGAACGTGGAAGAGGGCAATGGCAGCGGGGGGAGGTGTATAGTGTACATCAGGTCAAACGAGGCGCGCATGTGACCGGGCGTATAATCCACGGACTCGGGAGAGCGCACCTGCGGAGCTGTAATGTGTACACGGCGCGATATATCAGTTTGCATATTGCCACTCCAATTTTCGCCAGAGAATCGTCCTGCCCGGGGCCTGTGTACGCTGTTGTACGCTGAATGGATGGGGAAAAGAGAGCGGGAGCCTCGTGCTTTTCGATGCTCCGGATATTAGGCGAATAAATCGCGTTTTTTATTTGGACGAGTAAGGCGAAGAGAAGGAGAGCTCTATTGTGCTTGAAAGTTTGAAGAATAGCTTTGGTGCGAGCACGGGTGGAATAATTAGATCGAGATTGAGGTACGATTAGAGCTTAATACAAAACGTATTGTTCGATTTTGAATTCGCGAAAAATTCGGTGCATTAGAGAGGCATTTGTCGCATTGTAGGCGCTGCTTGTGTTTACCAGGTGTATACATCTAAAATACCACGAATGGCTATTATCCGTTAATACTGGCTAATACCTTGGTTTATGAAATTTTGGTGTTTATGCTAAACGGCCTTGACTAAGCGGGTGGTTTAAGTACCTTATGAATAGGCCAATAGATTATCTTTGATTAAACGAAATTTAACATTAAACAATTTCCAGATTTATCGGAATAATTAATATGGCGATTATTAACCGCCTCCCATTGCAATGCTAATCACACTTACACGCGTTAACTCGTCAACTTACAATTTTGCTGAAATGCCCCTCCGAAAAGCGACGCCACAAGGCCCATCGAGTGATTTTCTTCTTTAGCATGACGTGGCCTGAAGGACGTGCAGGCAACGACTGTGTCCGGGGCTAGGCCAACACCGGAGCTTGATGGATTTCCCCAAACAGCCGTATATCTGAATGTCGAGCGGTGGGCGCGAGGCCATCCCTCCTCCGGCACGTTTATGCGTTATTAATCGTGTCGGGAGTTGCAGGGGCGCTCGGATGAATTAGGACGAGCAGCGCCAAGACTCGCGCTAATGAAGATTTCGTATACTGATTCCTCGGCTTATCAGTCCAGGGAAAAATCATTGTTTTTCGGTTAACTGAGTTACGCGTCTGACTGTACTCGGATATCAACTACTGAAAAATGTCCTTGCGATGTAGTTTCTTTGACTAGGGCAACAAAAGATTGTTTATTTGTAACAGCCAAACATGAAAATAACCTTATGAACTTGTGTTTGCACAAGAGATTTAAGCCAGACCTTCCGTCCTTGTCCTCTGAGCTATCTATTTAAGGCGGGCTAGGCTTTTAAATTCAAGATATTTCTTTATATTAAAATAGCTCGAAAGCGGTACATCTCCTTCTACGAAGACCGTCCGATGCTTTATATTGTTTGCCCGGGAAATGCACATACTTTAACTGTAATATAGTTTTACGCTATTCTTTTGAGCAAACTAAATTCTTTTTCGTAACGGCGTGCGTGAGGCGCGATTTCACGCACGCTCGCTCATCGCTCGCGTGCTTGAAATCGCGTCTCACGCACGCCCTTACGAAAAAT
>JAPYYQ010003515.1:0-10896 GCA_030522585.1 Anagyrus pseudococci
TATTATACATGTAGTAAAATTTCCCTATACATGGAGTATATACCGCGCGAACTATACAGTATAGTAATTTTTCTTTATACATTTCTATACGTGTAGCTTGAAAAAATCGTTGGCTTTGTTTATTATTTAAATGCTTTTTTTCTTTCTTGTCAATCCTTTAAGCAAGCCTAATTTTCTAATCTCGAACAACAAGTTTCCTCACATTCCCAAAAGCGACGAATCCAAGGCCAAGAATTTCCAACGAAAACATATTTTCGTAAGTGAGCCAGTCTGCCAGAGTGGGTCGCGCTCGCTCGTTCTCTCCCTCCTTTCACGATCGCAGCACAGCAGAGAGCCGTTCTCCCGGGGCCCGGCCGTGCGAGTCTCCTCCGCGTATGGCGTACCAAGATCCATCCCTTCTCCTCCGGCCCAACTCCCGGCACAAGTTGGCCTTGAGCGATTCGTGCGCCGCTCCTGCCCCTTCCCTCTCCCTTTCCCTCCTTCTACCCATTCACCGGCGTGCCTCCCCCCACCGCTCCTCTCCCCTTTCTACCTCTCCGCTGGCTCCGAGAGCTCTGGGGGCCCAGCCTCGCAACACTTCTCTGCCTCTCGTATAAAGCTATGGCTGCGAAAATGCCGGCGTCGTCGTATCGCATCTTTTTCGCATCTTTTGCCTTTTTCAAGCGGTGTCGTTAAGTGGCCAATTGCTTACGTAACAACTATTCGTAGAGCTGGCTTGTATATATTTTACTGCGATGCACCGCGTAACGTTCGAGCCACTTCGTGTCTCATTGTACGTCGATTATTTTACGAATATCAATATCGAATTAGAGTTTTACGATCTCTCCCGGCCGTGAATTATTATTGGCGCTTGGGAGAGCCGTTAAAGAAATAAAGTTGGGGGGGGGCCTACCTTCTTTCTCTATCGAAAAGTCGCGCGTGAATAGTGTCTTTATTATAACCCCGAGCTAAATGAACGATTTGTTTTGATCAACGATCCTAGTCGAGAATAAAGTCCACACCGTTTAATAAATTTCTTTTTACGGCGCATAAACTTCTAATCAACGCGGAAAACGCTATAGCAATGCCGAGGCGTGAATCGGAACGCGATTACCCCAGTGGTAAAACGCTTTTTGATTAGCCTCTTACTCGGACTCTCCAATTTTAAGCTCAAGCCATCGAGACTAATTTTTATGTTTACATAATTATTCGGACGCTGTAAAAGTCATTGAAGAGCCGTCATAAATAATTTATAACAGCCGCGCGCGTAAGACACGGGGGGCTCGAAGAGTGGAATTTTAAAAACGACGTCCGCACCGACACTTGCGTCGAAATTACGCCACGACGAGCTCACGGCGTGAGCGTGCCAAAGGCCTCCGCGCATATTTACGAGGCTTTACGCGCGCGCACAGTGTCCGTAACGAATTTCGCGCGCATAAGCATAATAACTAGCGCTTCTGACTATATCGAGCTCTCCCTCTATCGCCTCCCAAAAACGCATAATCGCCGAGGGATGCTTGAACAGCGATATCCGACGGCGAGGAGACTCGGACCGATGTCGTCGATGATGTTTATCGTCGGGTGCGCAGCAACGCCGGGGCTTATAATTTGCGAGAGATTCTCCTGTCGCAGCAGCAGTAGCCTCGAGCGAAAAAGAAGCAGCGGCAGCCCCACGGCCAATATAATAATCGGGCGGGGTTTTCCTGTGGCAGAGTGTGCATGCGCCGGGAGAGATGCGTATCGGCGGCGGCGATCAGAGCTCTCGCGCGAGCAGAGCACGTAATAAGGGGGCTTTCCACGCTCTCGCGCCCAGCCATCCGTCTTGTAATGGATACGCTTTCAAGTCGCTATCGCAGCGGCGAATCGAGTGCGCGCATACACGTCGGCTGCGGTGTGTGGAAAACTGCCAGGTTTCACGGTAGCCGCATGCGACAGGGGCCGCGCAGCCACCCCGAGTGAAAGAGATCAACCGCCGGCCGGGCCCAATGATCTGTTTACCTTCCGGCCGATATTTCCCTTCCGACTGATGCACGGCTTATGGCTGCCGCTCGGCTGATGAGCTTCTCTTCCTCCTACTCGTATGAGCCTAGGCTCCGGGCGGGGGCTATGCTCCTCGGGCCGAGGGTGCAGAGGAGGTTATACGCGTTGGGGTGGCGGGGTAGCGCCCGAGCCGACATGTATATAGATATGTGCGGTATCTCTACTGCACGGCCAATGGGGCTTGAATGGCCGTGATAAAATGCAATGGCTTCCGAATGTTGACTAAACTGCAGGTCCATTGCAGGTGGAAAGCCAACTGGAAAATAACAGCCCCGAGCTGATCTATACTCGACAATGATGCCGCAGCGTTATACGAACTCACACGCGCCACCGAACAGTTTTAATCAATGCGCCTGCTTTACCAGTCATTTTGAATTCTGCTGTTTTATAAAAATATAACCTTGCGAAATTTGGATTTTCAAGTGTGCGTTTCGCCTTTACTGGAAAACGTACTGTTATTATTCGCGGCAGTGTGCCACTGAATAATATTCAATATATGCCCGGGGGGGCATTATATTTAATGCGACGGAAATAACCATAGCCGAGTTGGATGTGTATCTGGAGGATGGAGCGTAATTTTCCACGGCGATCGTATCAAAAACGCCCCTGTCGCCGGCGAAGAATTGCCCCTCTCGAAAGGAAAAAGAAGGCCGAGCGGGAAAAAAACGAAGCATAATCCAGCATGTGTGTGTGGTGCCGGTGGCCGAGCGAGTGGGCTGTAGAAAATCGTTGATCTACCATCTCTCGTCCATCGCGTTGCGTAGGTAGAAGAGGCAATAGTTGCGCTCCGAGAGAGCGAGAGGGAAAATCTCAGCTGATATCCAACAAAATCAGCGCGACTAAGATGAGGAGGACCGATAGTCGGCAGCTCGAAATGCTTTTGCGAAACGATAAAACGAGAGAGAGAGAGAGCAACGGCAGTCTGGCCTCGCGATAAATTAAAAATTATCGAAATGGATCTGCTCAGGGAAAAACGAGAGAAAAATTTATAATGCTCGTATAGAGCGTCAAACGGTTTTGTGTAGAGCCCTGGAAAAACGTGCGCATTATACTCGCTTCGTTGTTTATTTCTGATAAGACCGAAATAATCTCCGGAGAATCAGTCGACGTTTCTTCCCTTTTTTTCTCCAAGCGATATCCTTTTAATCCGAAAGAGATTAAGGCAAATTGAGGCGAAATTAAAGCCACGAAAAATTAAGCGAAGAAAAACTTTGGAGAGACGCCCAGTGAGGCAGGCGGGGCCGCGTCCCAGCAAAAACCGGGGGGTAATCAAGTATGCCTGCAATCCCCTTATTTACGGCTAAACAGCGTAATTACAGCGGCTAAATTTCCCAGCGGCCGCTGTCTACCGACGTTCTTTTTTCTCCCCGCTACACATAAGTGGGTAGGAGCCGAGGTAAGAGAGAGAGAGAGTGAGCGAGCGCCAGGCACTAGTTAAGCCGAGTGTTCGCGGTCTCCGCCGGTCCGACGGGGGAATCACGTCTCCACTATTACGCGACGAGAGAGTGAGAGAGCGAGCAATTTGCGGATGGCCGATCGGCCGGCTCTTACTTTCTCTCTTTTTCGCGGCGGCCTACCCGCAGCGAATTAATCAGCGCGACCATCATCGCCGCGCGACTGCCGGGGGCAGGTGAGCGTTTTACTCCCTCTGTACGTAATGGCGAGCCCTCGTCGCTCGAGAAAATAGAGGAATGTCGAGAGCGGAAGAGGGGGAGCGAATAAAAGAAGTTTCAGTACAAGATGCCTCTTCCCCATGATCGTAAACGGAGCCTATATCGGCGGTTGCTGTCTCTCCCTCGCGAAAAACGAACGATTGAGACGAGAGTCGACTCTCGCGGTTCATACTCGTGCGATTGGTCACGCGGCACCTGCGTCGCATCAAAAGTGTAACATCGATGTGCCGTTTGGTCTGTCCTCTACGCTTGCTAGGCTGTACCACCGCCCCCTCTGGAGACCACGCGCGGCGGACGTGCATTTCGCGCCATTGCGCGCTTCCTACGCCCTACGCCCGAGGCTCTATGCGCAATCAGGGCAAGGCAGAAGCGCATAAACATGCAGATGACGGGAGATAATCCGAATCTACGATACGACCAAGCCCCTCTCTCTCTGTCCCCATCGGAAACGAGAGAGAGCTTGCTCCGGATTACGCTTGCGCTTCGTCTGTTTTGCGCTTCTCGAGGACTATGCTCTATTCTGGATTTTGATCTCGTGATATCCTCCGACTCTCCCTCTCTTGCGCTCTCGTTTTTCATCCCTGGCTTCCCTTGGCATTTGCCAACGTAAGCGGAATATCCTGGAAAACAGTAAAGAGTAATCTGGTTTTGAAAGCGTGAATAATCTTTTTTTTCATCCTGTTTTTTATTCGAGGTTATCTTAATGTTACGTGTATTACGATTTCATTTTGTGGCTGTATTTGCCAAGTTTATTTTCGTAGCTTCCTAAAACTTTGAATATTACTTTTTTTGGTGAAGACGTAAAACGCTGTTAAAAAAATATGCAATTATCCGGTAAAATTTAACTTGAATCTTTCAGATTGTTTTAAAATGTTGGAAGCGCAGCTGCATGGCATAAAAGCCGAAGCGCAAGGCAAGAGAATATAACGCTATTATTAAAACCCATGCATTAACCATACGTAACTGGCTGCGAAACTTTTCTTCTACTGCTCTATCATTGATGAACGACGGCAGAGAGGCATCGAGAATCTCAAAATGCGCAGCTTCATGTATTATGCATCATACGAATACACACATAGCACACGCGGCGTATTCCCAAGTCGTGCTGCCGAAGAATTATAAATATATAAAATGTATCGCAACAAGCGCGGACGAGGAGAGCTCTCGGGCCACACATGGCTCGCTGAAACAAAAAGGAGGGAAGAAAACAAAAATACAAAAACCGAATAGCAGCAAAAGTCGAAAAGATCACGAAGCAAGAGAGAGAGAGAGAGAGAGAGAGAGAAAGACAGAAACGGAAAAAGGAGAAATAAAAGCCGGGGAAGAAAGAGAGAGGGAGATAAAAAAAGGCAGGAAAAAAGAAGAGGGGTATATAGAAAGAGAGAAGCGAGAGAGGGAGGGATCGGAGCGAAGGAAAAGAAAAGCATGTAAAGCCGGGCTCCCTCCGGCAATGGAACAGGCCGAGGGACGTAGTCTCCCCCTCGGGCTCTCTCGCGCTCAGCGAAAAGAAGTCGAGAGATAGAGAGAGAAAAAGAGGAAGGCAGAGCGAGAGCAAGACGAAGCGATAGAGAGAGAACCCTGGAACGCCTGGTACGGAGGAGAGAAGCCCAGGCTGCGCGAGATGTCGGCGACCGAGGGGGAAAGAGAAAGAAGGGTGGCGAAGAGAGAGGGGGGCATATAGAAGGCGGCGAAGAGCCGAGAGAGCGAGATAAGCTCGCGGGAGAGGGAAGATGGATGTCCTCGACCCCGTCCTTCCAGCTCGGAGAAAGAGCGCGACGAGGATGGAGCGAGGAGAGCCCAAGGAGCGAGCCGGCGACGGCGGCCATAATGCCCTGAGCGCGCGGATGCACCATCCCCCCTTCACGAACACACACGTACGCACACACTTAGCCGTGGCAGTCTCTTCTTCCATACGCGCGCGCGCTCGCATTGGCGCGTGCCTCTCGTCGCGGCCCGAGTTTGGCCGCTGATGCGGAGGAGGCCCGCGGGCTCCTCCAATTTAAGTCTTAATAAGCCTCGCGAAGAGAGAGAGAGAGTCCTATTCTAATCCTCGGAACGACGCCTTATTATCATAACGGCTTGCGCGCGCGCCGGCCTCAGTCACGCCGGCCCGGCGCCAGAGAGATAGTCTTATGGCCTTCCGGCCCGAGAACGAATGCCTACACTCGCTAGGCTCCATTGCTCTGTCGCGATATCAAGTTGTGCATATAACTTGCCCAACCTTCTCTCTCTCTCTCTCGATGCGTTCTGGAGATTATTACTCTTCGCGACATTGCCTTTCCTAATGTTTCCTCGTGCATGTGCATCGCGAACTAATACCGTGCGGCTCTAGATTACTTTGCGCGAATTTCGATCTGCGATTAACAATAGCCATACGCGTATAAAAAGAAAAACATAAAGAAATGCACAAGCCAAAGATTCCAGTTGATATACGAGTCTTAAATTCTAGGCTGCTGTCAAGTCAAAAAGAAGAAGAGAAAAAAAAGAATTCGCAGACGAATTATTGCTCTATTCATCGTTAAGCCAACAGACGAAAAAAACGCATAAAAACAGCTCGAGAGAGCTTTCAACTTTCTCCCCCACCAAGCATGCACACATACCTATATGTATACACTAAACAAACAAAAGATTCACGCGGAGAAATCGACTAACTTCTGCCGGCGTCCCTCGCTTCAAATCCCGAGTAATAGTCACTCTCGTCGGCATTATCAACAAGCGAAAGCCCCTCTTTCTCCTCGGAGAGTGCACAGGAGCAAGTATAGGCGAAAGTACACACGCAGCGACAGCAACAATAGAGCCCTCGAGCGTTATTTTTGTATAAAAGCTTCAAACGACTCGGGCGTGAGAGAGCGCGAGTCAGCCAGTTGGTCTAGCTGGGCGAGCATCTGACTAGGTCTTCATTGTGCACGCATAGCAGGCTATCGAATTTGTTCGCGCCTCTAATTTTACGAGCGCACGGCACAGCATTATCCCAAGTGGATACACTGCGACGGCCGTGTCTGACTGACAGACCGAGAAAGCACGGCGGCCCTCTCGGCGACGCCGGCGGTTTTATAGCCTCGTAAAATGGGCCCCTGGCGAAGTGGCGCTAGAAGAGCGGCCTCCGCGAGCTGTACATCCGGCCACGAGCCGTTGGCCGCTCCTGTAATGCGATATTACGCGTCCTGCGGATTTTCGGATGGATCACTGCTGCATCTGCCCGGGCTCTTATTCTGCGAGTCTATAAAAATCCGCGACACAATCGCTGCTCTCTGTACGAGCCCTTGCAGGTGATCCCTTCTAATTGCGAGTCTTGTGCGACGCTCGGAGATTCCCGCGACCACGCGAGGGCGACCGTTGCTCTCCAAGATTGGCTATAAACGCCTCGGGGTGATGTACACGATGGAGAGAAACGGTCATTGGAGCAATCGCACGCGGAGTGAGTCCAGCAACGTGATGGAAGAAGAAATTCCGCAAATTCGTAGGCAGGCGATCAAAGGTAGGGGGTGTTCATTGGTAGAAGGGGCTTAAGTAGTTAATAAAAGATCAGCGGGCATTAAGCTATCGAAGGGGGGGATTGTCGTCCAGCTTAGGTGGTCTCCAGAGTACCGAGAGAAATCGAACCTCATGTTTCTGGCAACCGATATAAGTCTCTCACGCGCAGCCTTGGCGTCTGTGCTCGAGACAAAGGAGCTCGTAGAGGGAAAAGTCGCGAAAAAATAACCACGATAGTGAGAGAGAGAATTGGCAGAACTATCGGCGCTGCGTGTGTCTTGATTCCCCGTTTATTTGTTCTCTCTTTTTTGCGAGCACTTCTATTACGGGAATGAACGTTGAACCAGGTTAAACAGGGATTACGAATGTTAAGTGTGAAAAATGTGGAGAAGCCTCGTAAATAAGCGTAAGCTCGACGGTATTTCTTCAGCTCGCTTTGCAAACTCCACTCGCTCTCTCGTACACGCGTGCAATAGCAGCGCTGGCTCACCGGTGGGGAAGAGGGAAAAAAAGATAGGTGTGTAAAGCAGAGCAAATGGGGGAGCGGCGTAAAAGATGTCTTGTCGGATTAGCACTCGGCTCTCTCGTTCTCTCTATGCAGGGCTCGAGAGAAAAGCGAAGGTAATGTGCATGTATAGATAAGTCGAGACATTTAACGCGCGCGTCAGATTTCAACACTGAAATATAATTCGTTGTGATGTAAACTGGAGCTCGTATTGTTTAAGAGAACAAACAATTAATTTGATATTTTATTTTTTAAACCAAACTATATTTCGGATAAAATAATAAAAACATCCTAGTAAATTCTCTCGTTGATTTCTATGCAGGAGATGACAATGTCCGAGCGAAGATTCTCTCAAATATCCCTTTTCAGAGCTATCTTATACGTCCTTCGGTTTTCGATGTTTCAGTTGTCCATGCATTTGTCTAAAAAGCCTGTCGCTCTGACTCCAATTTCTTGGCGCTCTACTCTCAGTAACGGGGCGACAAGTACCTCGACAACGCTCACGGGAGACAATTACGAATGGGCCGAGATCCCGGGGATGGACAAGGCAGCGTTGATATCCCTGCGCGTGTTCGCTTCCCCGAGAACGTAAACTCCGCGCGGCTAAGTGCAAGATACATCAGGCTGCCTATCGCGTGAACCCTTCCCTCTTCTTCTCTCTTTTATCCTTATTTTCCCTCTCTTATTCTCTTTTTCTGCTAAGGGCCTAGTTGATTTTCTGCCAAGTTCGCCACTTTCGGTTCACCAACTCTGGTTATATTCCGTTTTTATGGATATTATAAGGATCCTTGTCTAAAATATGACGAGTCGACAAAAGTATCAATATTTGACCGAATAAAAAGGTTAAGCCAATAAAATGACATTGAACACTTGGTGAAACTAGAAACATACCAAAGAGAAAGTTTGCTTATAACCATGATCATGGTTGTCTAGTCCAGCGTGTCGCAGCAAACAGGGCGTGCGTTAACCTTGCAACCAACGAATAGCTGAATATAGCGTACGCTAGAACGGCTTGAATTTCTCGAACGTGCACTCGATCTCAGATGGCGTGTACTTTCCTCCTCGATCGCGCGCCGGGAAGAATAACGAAGCGACGTTAACGACGCGTGCGTTCAGCCGCCCATGCTCACTCGCGACTTTTCGCGCGACATCCGGATGGATGGACCAAAGCGCCGAGATTTACATCGGCCATTTCGATGGAGCAACCGGACGCGGATGGGGGACCGACGAGGGGGAGACTTTATTCGTCGTATGCTGCTGCTGTACACGACTGATGCACGCTCCCTGGGTGATTTTTCGTGTTTTGGATATACAATCGCACGTCTCACGGAAAAAGTCATTCCCTGCTTACGCGTGGATTATGTTTTTTTTACATCACTGCAGGATGAGTAAACTGGAAGTAAGGCCGAGTTTGTGAATCACGCGGTTTCTAGGAATGTTGGAGATTTGATGAATAGTTGTTGGGTTTTTATTTGGAAATTCATATTTTGTTATTTGAATAATTCATAAATTTTTGAGAAATCAAAGGGGATTGTATACGCAAGTATAAAAAAAAAGATTTTTTGTTTTTTGTATCGCAATAAGCTGATCAGCTTATGAATTAAAATTGCAAATAAACAGAAAGGGTGCATTAAGTACCTCATTATCAGATGTACACGAACATTTTTCATCCCTACTCTCTGCAGGTTAACCGTTGCGACGAATAAGACAATTTCTACATAGCCAGTGTTTCGGAAAAAAAATCTTAATTTCTTTCTTACTCTTCGGCAACAATGGCAGAGACTAGCAGCTTGGAGAATAAGGAGTGCGCGCATGAAATCCGGCAAAACGTGCTTCGAGAGACTCTCCTTTTGTATTCCAAGATCATTTTCATGATTAATCCCGCTGCAGTTTCTCTCTCTCTCAGCGGTCCCCTTACTTCTCTCGCGCTATATGCAAAATTCTCGGACAGAGTTACGAGACAGCAGTGGTGCCTGTAATTCTATCCCCACGGCTCTCTGCCGATGCAGAGACTGCAAATGAGGATGGCGTCTCTTGCGCTCTCTCGCGCGCGCTATCTCGCCTCGTACCTGCGCTCACTCTCTTGCACGTGCATAACTTACGGGAGGTGAAGTGCAGAAACGCGAGCTCTTCTCCTCTATCTCCCTGCTCCTCCACCCCTCCCTCCCTCTCGACGAGGTTCGATTGTTTATGGCTGAATGCCGCCCACCCGAAACGGTAAATAGCGTGCTAACGCGCAGAGACACACGGTGCGTTGTACGTGTGCCGATGTCGTCGAGAAAGCGAGCGCAAGACTCGCTCACCGAGAGTATCTCAGGGCAAAACTCATTGCCGCGCAAAATCGAATATTAAAACCGGCCGCTGGAAGATTTACCGAGCCCCCGCTGCAGCGCTCCAGAGTATACTCGCGGGAATGCAATTTCGCTAATAAAAGAAAAAGAGAGAGAGAAAGCTTGAAAAAAGAGAAAGAGGGAGAGAGAGAGACGAGGTAGAAGTTAAGCCTGCGCCCTTGTTCGTGTTCCAGTGGCACTGCTGCAAAAAGCAGAGCTGAATTATTCATTGCAAAGTTGTGTGTGCTCGCCTCCGTAGCATCTCTCATCCTCCCCCCTCCCCACGTTCCTCTGCCCCCGCCCCCTTTGGAATCCTTCCGAGATCTCCAGGCGCAGCGTCACGCGCGAGAAGCGGCTTACTTTCCCTCTCTCTCTCTCTCGCGCCCTCTCTTTTACTCTCTGTGCTTGCCACCCTGGTCTCTCACCCCCTCGACTGATAAGAACTGTTTATGCTAAATGCCCGCATTTATTCGGTCAAAACGTATCGCGTTACTTTTCTTTTCCGCGCCGATATATATCAAAAGCGTTTAAATTAATGGCAAGCAGGATGGGCTGGAAGGGGGGGGGAGGTCTCGTAAAGCACGGGCTGCCTCGACGAGTTTATGCCTCGGCTAATTACTTGCGATGATGAAATTGCCATTCGTTAAACGAGCTGTTAAATGCTGAATGAGAAAGCGCCTATCTGATAAATCCTTCCCTTCACCCCCTCCACCCTCCACATTTTTTTTTATTGCCTATCATTCATTGCGCCCGAAGGTTCAGAAAGAGAAAGAGAGATAAACGAACGGGGAGGATGAGAGAGTAGGGGAGGATGGGGCGAGTGTGCCGTGGGGTGAGTGTGCCAAACCCCTGTATCTTTTTACTAAAATGACCTATCGTAATGGGACTAGGGCTA
>JAPYYQ010003516.1:0-10890 GCA_030522585.1 Anagyrus pseudococci
CTTTAAACTATAAGTGTGTGTTTAACACAATTTATCAAGGAACAAGAAGACACCAAACCTATGGAAAGAACGAAGCTTTCGAAGAAAAAAAACAAAAAATAAAAAAAATTAAAGAACGAGTGCAGTACTGACCAATTTCTATCAACAATCGTACTGCACTCGTTCTTTAATTTTTTTTTGTTTTTTTTTTCTTCGAAAGCTTCGTTCTTACCGTGGGTGCCGTGACCCATACATATCCCCCGGTGTTTTGTTTTGATTTTTTTATTTTTTTCAACTTATATTTTCATTTTGTTTTTTTCTCTTTTTTTTCTTTTTTTTATTATTTTTTGTTGTATTTGTTTTTTTTAAATTTTTTATGATCATTTTTAAGTTGGCGAGTGCATTGTTAAGTTATATTATATGAAATAATGTTTAGTGAGCAGAAGTAATTCTTCAGTATGTAACAATAAAAAAAATAAAAATTATATAAACTTCTTTCTGATTTATTACAGATTATTTATACATTTATAGTGCACATGTTATTAAAATCGTAAAAAATAAATATTTAATTACTATAATATCTATTATCATTAAAATAATGCCTTTATATAATTGTTTAAAGTTTGTTTTAATTATTTTAATTTTATAAACAAATAAATACAAATCATAAAAAGTATTTAATTTTGTTTGTACGGTATGTTTAGTAATATAATTACTTATTACAGCTCAACATTGTCAATTATTGGAATGCTTATTAGCACTAAAAACCGATGTTGTTAAGGACATGTTGTGTGTTGTAGCTTATGGTACATCAAGTGCAAGATTATCTGCTACAAAACTTATATTTCATTATTGGCCAGCATTTAACTCAAATTTTTTTGATCACAAATCCCATTTTTTGAAATTTCCAAGTAAGTCATTTAATATAGTTGATTTTTATATTACAAACAACAATTGTGCTAAAACAACACCAAATTCTTGAATAAGTAAATGGAAATATAGCCGTACTTACTTTCTTATACTTTTTAATTGGAACTATCTAATTCGAATAATCTCTAAATAAATTATCAATTTTTTATTTAGTTTATTAGGATAATTAGGTTCGGAAAAGTGCGTGGGCCTGGTCAAGCGCCAAGGCCCTCTCCCTACCCACGCTTTTTGATTTTTTGCTAGTGCAAGTACAAAGTTCTTATTAGCGTTTCTATTTTTCTTAATAAGTAATTTGTTAATAACAATCCTTTAATTCCGCTAATATATTCCAATTCTACTTGAAATTTTCTATAAAACGAGTCTAAACTTTATATAAATTACTGCATAATTGTTAATTTTATTATTGATATTTTTTCTAAATCGTAATAAAATACTTAGTGTAAAGTTTAATTTTATTCTCATGTTGGTGCTTACATTTTTAGTTCAATGAAATACTCAAATTTTTCATAATAATTCGCATAATTCGTTTAACAAAGTTTCATTAGATTTGGAATATTTATTGTATGAATAATTCATATGATAACGATTTAAAACTTATCTAGTAGTATTACTTGATAGATACGTTGATTATATAAATTTTATATTTGATTATGCTTAAGAATATGAGTAAAAGTTATTTTTCTTATGTTACTTTTTCTTTACATTATTGATACAAAAGTAGGGTTGTTTGGTGTTGTTTTAAAGTATGTTTAAAATTATAATTAAATTTAATGTCAGAAATTGCTTTTACAATAAATTGGCCAACTTATATAATTTTTAAAATGTATTGGCATTTTTATACTAAGTGTCGTTATGCGGAAAAAACGTCTTGGCGGTGCGCGGATAACTTTTATGACGCGTGGTTCTCCCTACCTAGGACCATAGTTCCTCACGTGCGCACCACATGTTTAGTAGGTATTTGGAAAAGAAAAAGGCAAGTAAGAAAGGACTAAAATGAAAAAAAGGAAGGAGCAAGAGGTAAACTAAGAGATGTCGGTAACTTATCCTTTCTCGATACTTTAAACTTATTTTCTAGGTTTATCTTAAGAGTGCTGGTTACACCTCCAGCTCCCTCTATTCAGCATTTTGAGTTTGTTTTTAATTTTTAACTAACTTAGCTTAAACAAAATGCTTTAATTCAGAGTGCATACGATTTTTTCCAAGAGATATTTCGTAAAAATGAGGCCGTGGTTTGTAGGAAAAAATAGACTTTTTAGTGACGAATGAAAAAAAAATCGCCACCAAAGTGTTTATTTTTTCCTACAAACCACGGCCTCATTTTTACGAAATATCTCTTGAAAAAAATCGTATGCACTCTGCAATAGCCGCTGCACGTGGCAAAACTCGAATTATAGCATTTTGTTTAAGCTAAGGTAGTTAAAAATTAATAACAAACTCAAAATGCTGATTAGAGGGCGCTGGGGCGTGACCAGCACTCTTAAGTATATGGGAGGGGTCCTGTTTTATCCTAGGGTTAGTATACAGGGGCAGTACTGTAAAAAAATTAAATCTAACGGGTTTAAACGTTACCCTATAATAGTTATGAAATTTAATGCGCTTAATCCAATTACAGTTGTCTTTTCCCATTGATAAGTAAAAATTTCACTTACTTATTGAGTATTTTTAATAAAATAAAAAGGTTTACATTTTAAAATGTTAAATCAATGAATATTATTAAATTAAACTTAAGTTTTATTGATAGTTTTCCATATTTCCTATACTTATGTATGAAAATATAAGAAATATTTAGTAATACCAATGGATAAGTCTAGAAAATAATTTTTTATCGTGTTCTTATGTTATAATGAATAAATAACAATGTTGTGGTATTGTAGACCCTCCAGCAGGCTAAACCATGATATTAATGCATTGTACATAAAAAATAATGCTTAATTTTGAAACTTAGAGGTTCTATAGAAAGAAAACAAGGCAGCGTTAGGGTCTAAAACTTTAGGGTTTATCATTTGGCATAGTAACAAACCACTGTACCAAATTTCAAAAAAATCTATGACCTGAAGGGCTGACACTCTCCTTGTAAGTGTAAAATAGATAATAAGCGTTACTTCTTGTAGCGGTTGGCTAAGACATTGTCATCGGCAACCTGGTGCACTATGATACTCGTAGTTACGACCTGGTTAGTCACCACCAAAAAATTTTTTGTAGCAGTTAACCAATACACCATCATCGGCGAACTCGTGCACAAGGATACTCGCAGCTACGACCTGGTGAGTTGTCACCAGAAAATTTCTGTAGTGGCCGACCATGACACCGTCATCGGCGACCTGCTGCACCAGGACACTTGGCTTTAACAACCAGGGCAACATGGACCTCACCAGGAAAAAAAGAATTTTGCTAAAATTGGTTAAAACAAAGTAAAAAAGGTGTGACTTCATTGCGGACGCCGAATGCCGGACAATCTGAGTTTTTAATATATGTAGAGAAGATGTAGAGAAGAGATTTCATGTTTTTGTTTTTACATATAAATAGATAACGATGCAGGAAATATTGGAAATGGACGTCATCTACTTGGGATAGGAATGCAGGAAGAAGAATCATCACCAGAACCTGTTACGGAATAAAGAAATATTAAAATGCGACCATGGCTAATTTAATAAATTAATCAATATTTATAATAATTATAATAACAACGCAATAATCAGCATGCAATAACTTTCGCTATTACTATAGTTATTGTTTGGATTAACGAAGTAGCGCTATCTTGCCACGTGATTTCGCATGAATTATCAACACTGCAATTTAACATAGTCAATCCGCAAAGTTTGTCGTTTCAACGGAATCGGCTAATTAAGCACGCCGGAATATTTTAAATCTTAAAAAATTTATTGAATCTTTAACTTAATTAAAAAAAAACTATTGGCTTTTGACCTACTTTTTTGCATATTCTGATTCAGAATAAAAAGCTGTACACAGGGTTTTCGGGAAAGTGGTACGTTTGTTTGTTTAACTTCATCTAATAGATAAAGCATGTGTACATTATGTTTTATTAAATTACAGTTGTTTAAACTACATCCACTTGTCATTCATTATTCCTAAAGGCGTGGTTTCACTTTACATCAGAAGCTGGATCGGACTCAAAAACCACCGTCGTTAAGGTAAAATCCATTTAGTTGATTAACCAAAATAAAACTATTTGTTTCCTAAGCATAAAATAACTGCCGATAGTCATAAGAAACTTTTCAAGAATAAAATTGTCAAGAATGTTGCAAAGAGTCTCGAAAATCGTGACAAGCATAGGAAGGTTTTGTTGACAATGTCGGAGGATTTAAGAGATACATATTTGGATTCAGAAGGCCACGTTGTTTTTCATGACGAATATCTAGAAGAGGATAAAGGTTATGAGGTAAACAGTAGGATGTGTGGCTAGTACATTTCCTTGCAGCTCGCTTGGACAACGTGTCTCGTAAAGCTTGAGAGTTACCGCTAAGTGACAAGAACCGAAAGGCGGTAGCAGATTCCGATAAAAATGGAGCAACATTAAATGTGATCGACAGGTTCCCCACGTTTATAGAATTTTTAAATTAGGGAATCGAGTACAGTGCCATTGTATGTTGGCCTCCGAGCCAAAGCTAGACAAAAAGTTTCCCCTTTCACATAAGGCCAGTCAGGCAACAAAAAGAGTGCTTCACACTCAAAAAATAGTTAAAAGTCTTACTTTAAGCTGCGCTCTGTACTCCGGTGCTCTCTCTTTATGGAAATCTTATAAATTTAAAAATAAAACAGTATAAGATAGGCGATCGGGAGTTCAACGATTAAGGTTATGTTTTAATTGCCTCGGTACACACAGTTGTAAGGACTGTTCCTCTAAATTCCAATGTTCAATGTGCAGTAAAAACCACCATTTTTTGCTTTATTTTCAGCCAAAAACTAGAACGCCCCTTACTGGTTAGAGTAAGCCATCGACTACGACCGACCGTAAAGAGAAAGCAAGTTCTTTAAAGGTAGCGCGTTAACAGTCAGTGTCACAAGTCCCAATGAGATAGTTATTCTAGCCACTGCGCTATTGTTAGCATTAGGTGCTCACGATAGCAAGGTTCATGTACGCGCTCTCTTAGACCAAGGACCTAAAACATTCTTCATAATAGTTACGCAGTTATAAAGTCTACCAAAAATCAGAATCTAAGAAATTATTTAAGGTTTAGGTGCTACGTCCAAGGTTGCCAGATATCTGGAGGCCCAACCACTGCTAGAGGCAGGCAAAACAATCCATAACCGCATGTAATTTAAAATATAAAAATCGCTCAAAACTGCACAGAACTGTAAACAAAGAGCCCAAAAACCACAAATAACTGCGGCATTTTTCAATTCATTTCTTAACTTCACACTCATAAAATTACGCACTTACACACAATCATACAGATTGAACATGGCATATAGGATATAAGTACAGCATAAAGTAAAATAAAACATTCTTAACACAATCGGAAGTGCAAATAACTATGATTATCATCGCGCAGTACATAATTGGCGGTCGCCGGCGCGATCCCGCCCGATGATGCACTACTTATACACTTTAAATTATTTTTGATTCACGACATTTAATTCCATACGGATTGTGTACTTTAGCGAAGGCACAGTATGGTACGCATACGACTGAGGATGCTGAAGAACTGTCTAGAGAACATTATTAATCCGACTTTATTGTATCTCTTGTTTGTTGTTTTGATTTTTTTCTTGCTGATAATACAGGCGCAAATCAGCTCTATTATATCGCCCGATGATTTTTCGCGAATCATCCGGGTCAACTAACTCAAACGCGTTTTCATTGAACGCCTGAGACACTGGATATGGCCCATAATATAACAAGAAGAACTTCGCTATTGTTTTATTCAAATTTACTGTCTGTTTCGGAACGCGCAAGAGAACCAAGTCGCCTATTTTTATCGGTGTTTTACTGCAGGTGGCTTGTCGCTCTTTTTGCTCCGCGTGTCTTTTGTCGGTCCAACGATTAGCGATTTCTACCTTTATTTCGCGTGGCTCGACTACCTCATGAGGGAACTGAATAAGCTCTTTGAACTTGTCCTTCGGCAATTCGTCGAAATGCAATTCATGCGGGGCATATCCCGTAGTTGAATGTACTGTGTAGTTTAACCAGTGATTAACCTGCTCGATATATCGCGCCCACGCCGAATGCTGATTGTGACAAAATGTTCTAAAGAACCTACCGAGCTCGCGCATAATTCTTTCAGATGGCCTGCGGATGTCTAATGGAACAATACACGACTTCTACTTGATTCTCACTTATAAAGTCCTGCCATAAACGCGAGGTGAATTGTGTTCCGTGGTCGCTCAAGACGCGTTCGGGTTTTCCTACTTGCTCAAAATAATTACGCATCTTATTAATCATAGCGTGAGCGGTAGCCTCCTTCATCGAATATAGCTTAACGTACCGCGAAAAAATATCCAATACTACAAATAGATACTCTACCCCTCCGACTGATCGAGGAAGGGGACCGTAAAAATCAACGGCGATGAATTAATTTGGCCTATCCGCTTTGACTTGCAAAAATCGCCCTGCCATTGTTTCATTCAAGTACTTTGCGCGTTGACATAAGTCGCAGCATTTGACTAACATTTTGACTAATTTTGTCATTCTCTTCCACCAGAAAAATTTCCTTATTTGCGCTAATGTTTTGAATACCCCGCAGTGACCGATTCGGCGGTGTATCTCGAGGACAAGTTTCTCTTGAAATTCGTGCGGTATGACTAATCTCCACTTTTCGTCGAACTGCCCTTTGTGAAAGAGGATCTCTGAATATAGCTTATAATTTTTCGTCTCCTGCTTCTCTACTACTAATTTTAATTTTGCTATGGCCTTATCCCTATCTTGCATCTCTTTGAGTCGCTTGAACTCCGGAAACGACGCGTGTAAAATTGTTTTTGTAGCTGCTAACTCTCTAGATAAGTACGCGCATTTGAGCAAGGACGAGACGCACGTAAAGTCTCTCGTCGGATTACGGCTGAAATAATCGGCCACGATGTTTTTTTTTCCTTTACAGTGTTCAACATCGTAGTCGGATTGTTGAAGAATTAAGGTCCAACGCATGAGTCGCGATGTGTAATACGACGTTTTGATTAGAAAGACGAGTGCTTGATGGTCCGTTTTTATTTTAAATCTCTTACCGAGCAAATAATATTTTAATTTCATTACAGCATACACGATGGCTAAAAGCTCCACTTCCGTTGTAGAATAATTAGACTCGCAAGTCGTCAAGCACCGAATCACGATAGCAATTAATTGATTATTTTCATCGTCGTATTGGTATAGCACCACGCTCATGCCGCGCTTGCTCGCGTCATTTTGTAAATAAAACGGCCTATCTGTTTGGTAATAATTTAGCATTACGTGCTTTGCGAATTGGCTTTTAAGCTCCTTAAACGCGATTTCATGGGCTTCCGTCCACGCGAACCCCTTCTTTTCGCTTAGCAGTTCTCTAAATGGATGAATATAAGCGGCATACTTTTCTACAAATATTCTATAGTAGTTACAAACACCTAAACATTGTAGCAACTCCTTTCGATTTTGTGGCCTGTTCATAGCAAGGATTGAGGCTATACGCTCTGGATCGGGAGTTACACCCTCCGAACTCAAGATATACCCGAGGAAAGGAATTCGCTCTTAGCAAAAACGCGTTTTGCGCAGATTCAGCGTCAATCTGTGCTCTGCTAGCTTTTTGAAGAAATAATCGAGATGCGCCGCATGCTCTTCGAAGTTTCGCGATCGAATAACAGCGTCGTCAATGTATAGAGTTATAAATTCCTTATCATCGTTTGACGAAAATATCGAATTCATGGCATGGATAAAAGCAGAACCTGACACCTTTATGCCGAATGGCACACGGCGAAAAACGTAGGTCTTACCGTCAACTACAAAGGCCGTGTATTTGCGTGATTCTCTACTTAAAGCAATTTGATAATACCCTTCGGTCATATCGGTGCTCGTAAACAATTTTCTACCCTGATTGTTCTGCGTAATCTCGTCTATTTTTGGGGGCCTTTCCACGTCTGACTCGACATATCTGTTCAGCTGCCGCGCGTCTAAGCACAACCGCACTTTGCCATCCTTCTTAATCACGACTCTTATCGGATTGCAATATGGGCTTTTTCCTCTTTCGATTATTCCTGCCTCAACCATTCTTTCTATCTCTTCCAATACCTTTTCTTTGTAAGCTAGCAGTATTGCGTAAGTTCGTCTTATTATTGGGTTTGTGCTGTTTAATTTTAGTGTGTATTGAAAGTTAGTCATTTTGCCAGGCATTGAAGAAAAGACTGATTTGTTTTTTATAAGTAGGCTCTTTAATTTATCCTTCTCAACGGGGTCAAGCACGCTTATTTCTCTGATTTTACTGTTAATCATACTCTTAATTTCTTCTGGTCGCGGCGAAAAGCGATCATCATCCCCCAGCTCAAGAGAAAGGTCGCGATCGCCCTCCTCTCGATCCGAAGAATGGTTGCCCCGATCGTCAGTCACTGAGGCAGTATTATTTATAATTACTTGTTTTTCAGGTCTTTCGTCAAAGCCTGCCTGAATCCTGCCTAAAAGGCGCTTGCCTATTGTTATTGTTTTCGTTACTCCGTCTATGTTTGCTTCTGCTTCTATTATCCAATCTACTCCCAAGATAATTTCATCATTTAAATCCGGTGCTATTAATAATATTACTTCGCATATTATCGGTATTTTTCGGTATTAATCGGTATTTTTTCGCTTTTTTGTATTTTTCGAATTATATTCTGGCCTACTGTCCCGTCTATGCTCGTATTTATTTTCGCTTCTTTCGTTTTTAGCGTAATTTCTAAAGCTATTGCTGTTATTACTCCGGTAGCCTATGTTCGAGCGCGAGTTGTTTTGATTTGTAGATGGGAGCGAGTAACGCGCGTAGCTATTTGGCTCGCTCTCTTTTCGTGGCCTTGACTCGTATTGGTATTCGCCTTTTTCGGTTTGGCTACTTTTATTTTTCGCGCGTACTTCGTCGGCGCGATATGGTGCTCGCGTTATGGCACTCGTATTGGCTATATCGAGTCCTACAGTTGCTATTTGTATTTCCTGCGGTAACTGATTTACAATTACTCTGTTACGCTCTTCTTCGGTGTAAGGGGGCTGAAATCAATTGGCCTCGCCACTGCGTAAATAAAAGTATTTGATCAAACTACCGGTTTTGTATTTTTCCGACTTCCACTGTTCCCTTGCGCGTTTCTGAATTTCATCGGACATGAATTCCGTGCGAAACTTCTCAATAAACTGGCCAAAGTCTCGCATTTCTGTACGCGTTGCTCGAAACCACAACTGTGCTTGACCGTTCAATGCTCTTATAATTGTTTTTTCTTGCATATGCTCGGGTATCTTTTTTATAATAATATATTTTTCTATGTCAGCTAGAAACTCTCCCGCATCCTCATTCGGATCGCCCGTATACGTTGGTAGTACTAATTCTTTTAGTATTTCTTTTTAGTATTGATTTTCGCCGTAAGGTTCTCTCGTTATTTCCTCGAATCGTTGCGTAAGGCGGTGTAGTTGTTGTTCTAGGGTTTCAATTTTTTGGTGTAATGCGCGAATTTTTAATTGCCTACAATTATCTGGTGCGTCGGCCCACACCTAAGGTGGCGATTTACTCTGCCTTCGCGCGTTTCTTTGATTGTTTGGCGATTGTGTCTCTTTGTTCGCGTTTGTCGCACCATGATTCATTTAGGCGATTACGCCGCCCTCGAAACATTTTCTTTTCTTTTATTTACAATTAATCTTACCAACTAATTTTATTTCTGAATTATATTTATGTGTAATTCGCGCCTCGTTGGGTGCCACTTGTTGTGAGTCGCTTGTTGTGGATCGTGGAAAATAGTTATATTAATTAAATAAAATTAAAATATGACATAAAATAAATTTTATATTATATCGACAGATATCAATTTATTAACACAAATTTCTTTATTTACTAGCCTTTAAATCGCCTATCGGAAAGATATCGCGCCTACGCTATTTGCTTATAATTAATTAATTTTATTTACTTACATCTAGATGATACACACGCATTCAACACGCACACTCTCACACACATACCCCATGCAGGCCACCCGGCGGGTCTTCTTCGTCTTCTGTTGGCAGCTTGCGATGAGGGAATGTCGTCTGTGTCCTCAGAGCAATGCTTTTCAGCTTCATTCTGTAGCGTTACCTCTTTCTCTATGGCCTTTAGGAAGCCAACAGTCCCCCAGACCAACGTTCGGGCGTCCTCGGACGTCTCTGGCTTCGTGAAGAGGAGACCTCAGCAATCGGCCGTTGCCGCTTGGCTTGGCCTTGGCCGATGCTTGCTCTAACTTATTATAATTATTAACGACTCTGCTAGAGGTTATTATTTAGATTTGACGAGTTCAGAGTTCGAGCGTAGTTTTGCAAGTGTCTTCCGAGGAGACAGTCTGTGTGCTCCGAAGCCTCCGGCTCCCTCCTTGGGCCCTTGATGCCCCCACCTCGATCGCTAAAGCGCTGGTGCTGCTCCTGCACACTACAGTTGCATACGTTTGAACAGAGATTGCATCTCTAGCCACCCGAGTTATGTGGTGATTGCGTGCCCGCTTTCTTTATTTTGTGACGGCGGGCCTAACCAGTGAGGTTAGGCCGCCGTAGCACGTGCTCTGAGGCAGCGTGCTCGGGGCGCCCGTGTCTCCGGCAAGCGCGCGAACACACATACATACACATCAAAACTACACATAACACATATACGGCGGGTCGCGCGCGGGCTGGAGACAAACGGGCGCACTGGTGGGCACATAGCGGAGAGGTGCTCGTCGAGGCGATGACGAGCACCGGAAGGCCGAATCGCGAGCATCAGCTTCTTCTTCTTCTTCTTCTTAACTTTTGGGTGGCGCTGGTGGCGAGCTAAAAAGCTACTTTTCCATACGGGCCATCAACAAACTTGAGTATATTCGTAGGTT
>JAPYYQ010003517.1:0-10888 GCA_030522585.1 Anagyrus pseudococci
AAAAACACCTCCCGTAACAGGCCAGTATACTATTTTTCATCATTTCAACCTCAAAATCTGGTAAAAAGATGCCATTTTGAGGTTGGAATGATGAAAAACTTATAAACAAATATATTAGACCAACTCAAAATCGGTTTTTTTTATTAATATATCTTCAAATACAATAGCCTGAGACTATTTTTTAATTGTTATAATAGCCCGTACTATAATTATATATTCATTATTACCTTCATGAAATCGTAACTTTTCGAACAAAAATTTATTCTTCTATTTTTGAACGATGCTATCGCTTTGAGTAGCACGCACACACTGAAATTTAGATGTTACTTGGACACACAATATGCATGAATTTTCTTGGAATTTTCCGTTCAGCTATATTCAAAATAATAGGGGGGGGGGGGGGTCCGTTTTGCCCACTATGTCGGTTTTGACCACCCTATACATGTTTTAAACTTGAAATTTGTACTCAATTTTTTGCTTTAAAGTAGATAAGGACTTGCTTTATTAAGAGCTTTTTTCTCTATTACACTAACAAAGAATGTCAGCTTATACTTGAAAATGCTTGGATAAAAATGAATCATTTGTTTTGTAATGGACAAAATTTCAAGAAGTTTAATAACTCATTTTATTTCTTTCCTGATCATTACAAAAAATCTTGATGACATTGATGAAAATTTAATTGATTTGGCATGCGGAAAAATAGTGTTTTCCAAAAGATAGATGCAATTTCATACTCAACTCATTGTCAAATTTAGGTGTCAAAAACGTTTTAAAAAAGCTTTTTGAGACAAATTCCTTATAACTTTTTTTCAAATTTATTTTTAACCATTGCAAGGCAATTCGATCGTGTGAAAGATCATGCAATATTACGTAGGGGAATAGAGTGTACGAATATTTTATCAGCATCGATAACATAAATAATAAAATCGTTGAAAAATTTCGGTTCAAAAACATGTGTCACAGCTGTGTTATTAACTTCCGTGTAGAATATCCTTTTTAAATCGTTTTCTTCTATCTACTTCATAAGGTTTGAGTCGAAATTATATCCTTATTAACCCTTTCGAAGATTCTCGTTTTTTGGTATCAGATTCTCAGTACGTCCCAAAATTTTTAAAAAAAGTTCTTTACAATGAATCCTCTACTTGCGTAGTCAGTATTGCTTACCCCATTTAATCGCGCAGGTGGTAGATAGGAGAGTCGCATCAACTTAAAATTCTACATAAATAATAAATGTCGTAGAATCAACAAGGACTTTTATTTACCAATGTATCATGTGACTCAATAGCACGAAAACAATTAAAAAATTCAGACCTGAACTTAGCCAGATTATTCTGTAATACATTTCAAGTCAAATGTATTACATAAGTTCATATAAAAGTATCAAATATAAATATTTTGTTTACTACAAATTTACAAATAAAAACATGAAGTCTTGCATAGTATATTTCTTTATTCAAATTCATAATTCATTTTAAATTTCTAAAACAAAAATAATATACGTATAATAGAAACATTGAAAAAGATTATAGTTCTTTTCACTAAAGAATAATAGACGCGGTATCGTCTTTTGTTTAGAGGCTCGTCTCTAGCGAGAGCTTTTAATAATGATCGGCAGGAAGAAGATGGGGGAGTAAGCAGTAATTGGCGATATCGAATATCTCGTCGGACATCGAGGAAGTGCGCCTGGCGAGGCTGATGATCGCGCCTACTTCGCTGAGCATTAGCACGACTAAGAAAGAGAAGAAGAAGAATAAGAAGAAGAGAGAGAGAGAGAGAAGCGAGGCCATATTGCGTAACAAATGGGTCGAGTCGTCGGGATTCGTTTACCCCCACGGAACCCTGTGCCCCTCCGGACTCTTGGATTGCCAATCATGCAATTGTTTCTGCCGCGTAAGATGAATAATATTTGTCAACAAAATCGATCATATACGAAACGATGCGCTGGTCTAATGATATAAGAGCCAGGGTATAAGAATTGACATGTTTATGAGCAATCGCCGCCAGGTCTTGAACCTCTCGAGAGGGTTGCATCCCTTAAGAGAGAGAAAGGAAGAGAGAGAGAAAAGTCGTGAATGATTGACTTTGCAACGTTTCAAGAATCGCCGGATCGGGAAAAGTGAAAGAAGAAGAAAAAGGAAAGGTTCGTCTGCGATCGATACTAAGCAAAGATGCCTCGTTTGGACGAGCTTGACTATCTTGGCTCGATATACCTAAGCTGACACTCTCTCTCTCTCTCTCTCTCTCTCTCTCGCTCTCTCTTTCTCTCTCGACAACGTCGGCGTGTATTATCTTCCGTTAGTTTTGCAAGGCTTCACGGCACTCTACTTACCCTCTACAGGCGCGCGAGTGTTTATTTGGGGCCTAGAATGCTTGCTTTTTAGCAAAGGCTCAGCTTGATTTTTTCATTATTAAAAAAGGCTTCGTCGAGACTATGAAAAAACGTTTGCTTAATGTGCATCGTTCAGAAACTAGTGGGAAATTAGGATTTTGTGCGATGATTTATAATAATAATTGTTTTATTAATGATGTTCTTTTTTCTGAGTAGGTAAATTTATCCATTTTTTCAATGACTGTACTTACTACTTTATAAATAATTAATAAATTAATATAAATACATTCAATTGATTTTTATCGCTCAAATGAAACATTATAAGTAAAGAATATACACTTATATTGGTGTCTTACGAGCCATAAGCTTAATGTAAAAAATAATTTCTTGTTCTATAATACTTGTTACCCATGCAAGAAAAAGAGCAAAGGTTCCGATAATTCACGTCGGAAAAGAGTTTACTCGTAGCTCGTAAGACACCAATATAAGTGTATATTCTTAACTTATAATATAATACATATTTCGTAATGTTAGTTTTTATCTGAGAAACACTAATCATAAACTAAAAATCTGTTAAAAATGTGATTATATGTTTAAAACTAATTTGAAATTATATTCTGTTTTGTCATCATTATTACTACAGAATTCGGGGATTCACACGAAACCTGAAGTATTTAGATAATGAGTTTATTTTTCAGTGCTCTTACGTAACAAACACAATCATTGTAACACTCCCCACCTTATCTAAAAATGTCGTATTTTAATAGATGATCTGATAACAAAATAATTGTGAATTCTTATTTATTTCTGTCTCGTCAGCAACGCTTAATGACGAGGAGATGTCACTTTTATACCGAAAAAGCAGATAAAATTTATTATAACAGATAAATATCTTTCACCGGCGTATGATCAAAGAAAACAAATTATTGAATATTACGCTTGAACCAATTTTTTTTCGTTACCAATAATGCATCAATTGCAGAACCGCTTCTTTGCCTTCTTTTTATCGCCAGTTCCTACTGCAAAAGCCTACCATACCGACAACTAATAATACCGATATCATCACCTGCGCTTCATTTAAAATGTCGTTATTGAGACAAAGAAAAGAAATCTCATTCTCAAAATAAATAACAACTCCATACCCAAGCCCACATGCAATAAACAAAAAGCAAGCAGTCACAAGAGAAAGAGAGAGAGAGAGAGAAAGAGCCGGCTTGCTGAGCATCAAAATCAATAAACTTACACAGCCATCGTTTGACCCAAATAGCAGCAGTTCGTCTCCAAACCGAAGCGTGTGTGCACATCGCCGCGGCGGCTGTCAAGAAACAGCCTTTCGCCGAAGCGAAGGGAGAGGGCGAGGGGGGTACTCGCAAAAACGAAGCCCGGAAATCGGGGTCTAGGCGAGAGGAGCGGTAATCGATTGCGCCCGGCTGGAGTAGCTAGACACGGAGAGCCTACGTAATATACATCGGCTTTCAATATAAACGAAAAAAAAAGCTCGAGTCGAAGCCCTGGTTTGTTTTTCTCTTCTCCGCAGCGGGCGCACACGCGATGCCTTACCCCCCTCCCCCTTGTGATTGATCCTCGGCCCTCTGAGCTTGCGCTTATATTTTTCTCTCCCTGGGATGACTTTGCGAACAGAGAAAAAAGGAGACCATTTCGCGATGCATTAGCCTACATTTTTCTCTCAACTTTAACTAGCTGTACAGGTCGTTTAATTTCGTGGACTTGAGCGCGTGGGTAGATCGGGGGACGTGATATTGCTCTACGAAAACTACTTTCAGCTCTGGCTTGTCGTGGTAATCGGCCGTTGAAGGGTAGTTTTATTGTATCGGAATGTGAGCTTCAGAATCACTGGGTGTCCTCGGGGGAATCGAGCTTCTACGTTATATAGTCATCGACATTGAAAATTGTAAGCTGTAGACTGGAAACTTTTGGTATTCCTTCGTTATAACCTTGTCAAATCTGCGCTTGTGGCGAATATAAAAAAGAAAATTTTGTGGTTCGTTATTTGAATTTATGATATGTAAGCCAAATGTAATTGCTGATGGGTAAAAAATTCGCGAACGATTGGCCAAATAGCATTTAAAACGCGCGGATTTTCTCTTTCCTATATAGGTTTAAAAAAAAAGTACAGCTGAAAAGGGATGAGACTTGGGTTGGACGTTACGACGACCGCGCGCGTAATCAAGACGAGTGCAAGCGAATCGATAAACGAGAAAGATTAAATGGAAAGCTCGGTGGGCAGGGTTGAGCGAACGGATACACAGGAATGGCATTCTGAAAAATGCAGGAGAGGAAAGTGAGCGCGCAAGGTGGTTAAATATTAAGGCAACAATCTGTCATGATTAAGATTTTTTAAAACTGATTATATATGTGTATGTCTATGTTTACTTTATTAATAGAAATTTTAAACTCAAGCTTACATCAGCATGTTTTGTTTATTGTTGCAGGTAACGATGAAGCCGAGTTTACGTTTGAATGTAAGAGAGGGTTAAATCAAACTGAAGCAAGAACTCAAATTCACCGTTAGATCTTATTACTTGTAAGTGTTAATTTAGTAACTTCCTAATGTACAACTGTTAAATTTACACATATAATTTTGAGAACGCGTTATGTATTCAAGTGTGATTATTATATGATTGTTATGCAATAAGTTTCGAGACATTCAGCGATATTTAGATGTAAACTAAAATTATTCGACTAGCCGAATAAATGAGACGGGCGCTGCATCTGTGCTAAGTAACTGATAAGCGCTAGTTGGTCAGCGACGAAGCACGTCACCGACGGTGTCAAGCAGTACAAGATATATAACTTCATATCTTGTTTAACCATGTACTCGGTCTTCAAAATTGATTATTATTTTAGGATGCAAGTGATCTCGCGAACATTCTTCAAAACTCAAGTACATTCGTTTAAAATGGCTGTATGACATCATTTTCCTTCATTTTTCTTCCCGTAAAAAATATAAGCAGTATATGATTTCGTCTGCCAATGCAAGTATAATTAATATACTGACATTTTTACTACCTTAATCTTTACAACCACAAAAACGTCACACCTAGTCTCTTGAGCAAAGCTTACTATTAAACTTAAAACTTAAGTCAATCAAATCTCTCAAAAATTCGATATAATTTATACGATATTCTCCCCCCCGTCAACCCTAAACGAAGTCACAGCAGCTAAAAAGCTCTCCGACTGATGCCTGATCCCCAGCCACACGACCGTCTTCTTTTTCTTCTTTGCGAGCAAGTAAGCTTTGGCCAAAAGCTTAAGCTTAGTCGATGTCGGGTAGTCAAAGTGCCCGGGGGGAAGGGGAGGGGTGGTGGTGATAAAGTCGCAGACCTGATGGCCACGTGAGGATATACAAGGAGTAAACGAGCGCGGGGTTTTCAGCCGCACGCGGCTGGTGCGCGCAAAGGAAACGAGCTCGCGAGTGGGGGGGTAAGCGAGGGAAGGGGTCGAGAGGAGGTGCTGGGGGTTAGTAGTGTCGCGAGTCTGCGCCTCAGTTGGCCGGCGGACGCGCGAACGATTGGCGAACTTGGCACTCTCTCTCTCTCTCCCGCAGTACGCGCTAGCACCCGAGGTAAGCGGCTCTCTCGTCGCACTCATCTAGACTCATACGGTGTCTAATCGATCACGCGATATTCTTTATTTTGATTTTGTTTTTGTTTTTCATTTCGAAGCTTTTGTAGAGAGCATCCACCCGACCACCATGTCTCCTGATGTGGGTAGTAGTTGAAAATAGTTAGTTGTGTGTACAGTGGTTATAGTTTGTGCTGATGCGCGAGCTTTATTGCGCCAAATTTTGATGACGTCCTGGGTGACACTCGGCTTTGTTGACTATAGAACGTATGTTAAGTCATTTTTGTTGATTTTCGAGATTTGAATTTGCGGCAGAGACTTTTTTTAAACTTTTTTTTCCGATCGTCTAATTTAGAGAAATTACTTTTTTTGCCGTGTTACTTTGTGTGAGATCGAATTTTTGAAAAAATTTTACAGCTTACGCGGCGCAATTTTTATTATCGCTCGAATCAAATCTTTATGTGACTTTGCTGATTACTTTATATTGTTCGGCTATTAAAATTGTACGTCGGTTTAAGTACTTTTGTTTTAATTAAAATTGTTGGCGAGTAGAATTTGCAGAAAAATTTTATTCGACAACTAATCAATAATAAAAAATTAACAATTTTTTCGTCATTTCATTATCCGTAAAAGTTGTTTAATAACTGTATAATTTCGTCTATCCTTATCCGTTAAAAGGAAAAAATTTGTACGACGACCAAGCCACTAGCACAAACTGTTCCTCGAGTAGTGACTCATTTTGCCCACACATTGCAAGTCCAAGGAATATTTGCCAGATCATAAAAAAAAGAAATAAAAAAATAAAAAAGTTGAGTCTTTGCCGCAGAGAAAAGTGACATCGATTTTCTCGAAGCTTCAACTCCATCTGTTAAAGAAAGACAGAGACAGAGAAAGAGAGCGAGGTACTTTAGATCCTAACATGCCCAGGGTGTTGCGTGCAATCGCGGCGCCAGTGACCTAAAGTTGGCTTTTACCTTACTTTTATTATTCTCTTTCTTCTTCTTCTTCTTCTCTCTTTGTCTGTCGGATAAGAGAAAAATTGATGTCACCGGTGTTTTTTTCTTTCAGAGCAATATATTTATCATTATTTATTATTATTTATGTTGATCTTTTTAAAATCATAATGTATAATTTAATGGTAATATAATAATAAGCGATGGAACTTTGTATCTGATATTTCGTTTCTTTCATTTTTTATTGAGACAAACTTTTAAGGCTGTACGGAAAAATTTTACGTTCAAACCAAAGTTGCAATTACGTCAACTTAGAGAGTTGCCAATTTTTTTATTTACTTTCATTGCCAAATTCTTCTTTGGACCAGCAAATAACTCGAGGTATAAAATAAATGTTTTTTTAACAACTACATATTAACGACAATGACGGTATAAATGTAAGATTACGCCAACTAGAAAAGTACAAATTGATAGCATCCTTACCACTATCTCGCATACGTACTTTATTTCAAATTAACCACCTACACGTATTTACGAGTAAATTTAACACACGTAACGTTATAGACGCACGTATAATCCACCAACAAATGCCTAGATCTGTAATAAACATTAACTTCCTTGCAAATCAATAATGTTTGCAGCGAGCTCATTTCTTAACGATGCAAATCCATCTCATCTTCCTATACCCTCAACATCCATCAGTTTCAAAGCATCAATTATCAATAGTTGTTTGTTTTTTTAATTTTCATTATCGCCTCCTGAATACATTCAAATAAATGTCAATGCAAACAACACCCAAGTTACCGTTCACATTAAAAGTCAGCCTCTATTCTATTATTAGTCCACACGGATATCGATTTAATAGTGGCGGAAAATGTGCTCGCGTTAGATTACACTTCTGCCATGCATAAGTAAAAACCTTTTGAGTATATGTGGATATACGCCGGTATCATTTGATTAGAAAATTAAGCAAGTATATCTTTTACACGACTTGTTTGAGGCTCTACTGAGATTAACGATACATTTCGTACGCGTTTGAAAAATTTTCGCAGACTTTCTCGGATGCAGTTTGAGTTTTGTTTATTGCCCAAAGATATAGGCATGTACGTCTGGTTGATCGCTCAGCCAACTTAAAACTTTGATTACTTTTACAGTCGTTATTGCCGTTTACTTTATACACCGCACTAAAAAGTAAGGGATGAGTTAACGCTTGTTCAACAATATTAGATCGTTTGACTAAAATTTTTGTATTACAAAAATCTATTTATTGTTGTTGCCAAGTGAATATTCCAATGGCACGCGAAACTTAATCGCGTTCGTCTTTTCTCGATGAAAATCAACGGTTTGAAAGTTGCAAAGAGAGAATGAGAGAAAAAAAATGAATGAGGCGATATGTGAAGTGTATTGCAAAGTTGCGTGTGCCCCAGTGTCGGATATACGTGTCACGCACGGCTAGCCTAGAAGTGCCAGGGCTTTGTGTAAAACGTCGTTGGCTTTACCGCGGCGTCTCGCCAGTCGTTTAAACAGATTCTAATGGTGTATCCGGACACACGCGTGTTCGTGCATACCGGAGTTTTATCAATTTTTGTCGTTTTCTTTTTCTCTTTATGTCATATCACAATGATCTTTTTATTTATGAGTATAGATCGGTCAGTCTTTTATGGGAAAAGTTGCGTATTTTGATTTATTTATTTTTCTTGGAATTACCGATAACAGGGTTTGCAATATTTTCTTTAATATTTGGATAGTTTTACCGACAAAAAAATTCTCATTCTAAATGGCCTGAAATGAAGTATTAATTTGAAGTGAGTTGAAATGCAAATTTGTCTTTCCAGTGAAATCGGCGATGAGTAAATGAAAATTAATGACATTGTAGCTTTTATTTAATAAATTACTTTTATTACGGTCATAATAATTTAATTAATTTTCATTCAGACCAATTAGCTTATGTTTAAAGTAGATTATTTAAAGTTCATTATTCTTTCTTGTTATTGTACATTGCAAAAAATGCTATTTTTCAAATTTAAAAGTGAGGCCAAGAGGCCTGCGATGTAACTCTTTTTAGAATGAAAATAAGTCAATACTAAACTACAGTATGTTTAATCACAGAAAAAATTTTTTTCTGAGAATAAAGTAATATTGAGAAGAATTTGTTGTGGTACCTTCGTGCTACTGTGTACTGGCTTTCATTGGATGGCCAAAAACTTTTTTACGAAAGACTTTCAGAGCGATGCGCATCGTTACCATACGTTATTTCAATCAAATTTTTATTAAATTGTATTATTATAAATCGGGTAAAATTCCAAATTGATTTATTTAGCAAACGTATTATTTAACCAACAGAATGGAGATTCTAATTTTCTTTTAGCTCCAGTCATTTTCTACTTCATTTTTTTTATTCTAGCGCGGTTCAGAGCGCTCAGCGCTTTAAATAATATAAACTACGAGTGTTCATTTTTTCGCGTGTAAGAAAAAAACGCGTTTGTTTAGAACAAAAAAAAAGTAAAGGAAAATAAAAAGGTTGGACTTGATACAGAAAAGCAAACCAGAAACGTAGGCTTATTGATCTCGTGGGCCTAGAAACTAGATTTTATGAGAACACGCAGGTCTCTTCGCTCGTCTTAAACGTGGATGAGCATGTTTGTACGGAATTTGCATGAAGGATATAGGGGATGAGTTCACAAAGTCTTCAACTACTTACAAAATTCGTATATAGATTTGGATTTTCGTTTGGTACAAAATCGCTATTGATTTTCGATTTATTGTTATTATTTAATATATATTGAACATGAAACGATGAATTTTTAAGTTAAGATCTGTATTGTTTTAGGTAGTTTTATAAACTAAACTTTCGTAATTAACAAACATAGGCCAAAGGAAAAGCAATAGAAAACAACATCACTAAATGTTTTGTTACGCGTATAGATAGAAGGGTATGAGAGTCTCGCGTGATCAGGAGAGGGTCTTATAGGAAAAGAATGTAATAGAGGTCTTGTTAATGAGCGTTTATTGAAGATATAGTAGTACTCGGTAGGTGTGTAAGAGGCATTACCTTAAACTACAATGCAAACTGTGTCTCTTGTCTCGCGGACTTCTCGATCTGGCGCTTATCAGTCATTCAGCGTAGAGGTAATGATTGTTTCGATTAGTCCGAATTTATGGAGTTCGGGAAAGATACCAGTGCATCTGCTAAAATACCGACTTTAAGCCATTTTCAATGATTAATTAACTTGTATGAATACTTGATCAATTATTGTCAATCGATTTAAGAGTATACGCAGATGCAGTTTTTTTTCGTGTTTACACTTTATAATGAAAAAGCATTCGAGTTACAGAGTGTGCTGTTTTGTAAAACCGTTGGCCATTAGTTTCGCAAATTGTTCTTGCGTGATGTGCCGCGTTTCTACAACGCCTTCCGATTTCACGCGTGCTTAACAAACTATATTCGGAAACTTGATTGCAACGCCGCCAAACAAGTGGTATTTTCAAAGTGTTGAATTCCCGTACTCGATATTCAGTTGAACTTGACTTTGTTGTTAGTTAATCTGATAAATCAAGAATATTTTTTATACGATATAACTATATAAACCGCTACTGTTTGTTTTACGTTTTCGCTGTATCGGTATAGTCTTCGACAAAGATGAGTCTGATGATGCTAAACAGTAGATTGCTTTTTCTCGTCGTTCATATATTTTCCAAATAAACATGCTTAGCTAATACTATACTTATTACAAGTTTCTGTTGCATTAAAAGTATACAACGACGATCCAATTTAAATTGAAGTATTCGAGATGTAAACTGTTCATTACTTAATTTTATAAAGTCATCGGACATATTCGAATTATTTAATTATTACAGTTAAGTAAGGTGTTATTAATATCTAGAAATTATCAACATCTCGAAAGCTACTTCATATTACGACTACACGGAGAGACCAGATACATAAAAATTATCGTTGTTTTAACGGTAATCGAGGACTGATTCGCTCCCTACCATATTTTTTATATTTGATTAAAGAAAC
>JAPYYQ010003518.1:0-10883 GCA_030522585.1 Anagyrus pseudococci
CCGAAAGAGACAGAGAGAGTACTTCGATTCCTTTTCTCTCTCTTCCGGCACCTCACTTTTCACGCTGTCTTCCGCACTTTATTGTATAATATCTCTATGCTATAAGGTCTCCGAAGGGCTAAGCGCACCCCAGAGGGCCGACATGAGGGAGTACTCCAATCCAACTGACACTTTGTGTGCGGTCTTTTCAGAGCCCGTTCTCATCAGCTTAAGGGCTTAAAAAGGCGTAAGAAACAACTTTTAACAGTGCACCACTGCTTTTAGGATTTGTGAAGGGTATACCCAAACCGAGTTGCAGCTCTCTCGGACCATTTCTTCATATCTTGCCCTTCAACCTGCCCTTCGTATTACCTTTAGCCCTCCGGAGACTTTAAATTCGGCAAGAGTGGGTGAAAATATGGGGGCATTTTAAATTTTAGCTCAATCGGATCATTTTTCACCCAGTTATGACTTATTAATTTTCGGTATGCAAATTCGTACGATTTTATGCAAATTTTTACGCGGTTATTGGAATCGGCCGATTACCGATATCGACTCGAAAAAGCGTACTAATTTGCATACCGACAATTTGATAAATCATAACTGGGCGAAGATTGTCCGACTGATCTGAAATTTAATATGCCCCCATATTTTCACCCGGTCTTGCCGAATTTAAGGTCTCCGAAGGACTAAACGTAATACGAAGGGCACTTTGGAGAGCTAGATATGAAGGAATGATCCGAGAGAGCTGAAACTCGGTATACACCCATATTTTTACCCGCTCTTACCGAATATGAGGTTTTCGTAGAGCTAGGGGTAGTACAAAGGGCACTTTTTACTACCCTTAGAGAGAGACGCAAGAGGTGAGGGGAGAAAGAGAGAGAGAGAGGCATAGGAAAAATCGCGCTCGCGGGAAAGCTCGCCCGATTGAGATTTGCCGTTGCATGAGCGAGTTCATCGCTTTCGAGTTGCGTGTGAGAGACCGGGCCGCGTTACGGGAAAACTCGCGGGTGAAGTGGCAAGGTGCCGCAGCGAGGTGGACGGGATCCCCGGGATCATCGTGGTTGAAGCCGAAGGCAGGGTTGCCTATAGTAGAAGCGAGTGGGTGTCCGGCGAGCGGCATCAGGCAGGGTAAGTGCTGGCGCGCATCTAATACATCCCGGCACGTTCAGGTCGGTGGAGGAACACGGCGACGAGAGGACTCCGCCGTGCCGTAGGAACCAGAGCCCGGAGATTTCCTGCCAAAGAGGCAGAAGGCCCTAGGGCAGCCTAGGGTTTTAGCAGCCGCGAATTAAATAAGTTTTTATTTTCCGTCCGCGCAACCGTTACAACGTATTTTCTAATTTAATTGTTAATAACAATTAAATAAATAAATTTTGATATTTTTTACTTGCTTTAAATAAGTGACCTAAGAAATGTTCCTTTGAAACGATATGTTTCGTGTTTATAAACGCTCATGAATTATTCATAATTGTTAATTAATAATTATTTCTTAATTAAACAAACAATTTAAGTAAATTTGATAAATTGTATTGTTCTTATAGTAAACCTATTACGGCTTATATAGGAAAAAAGTTTTTGAGATGCACAAGCGCTGTTAGCTAGGTGGAGAAGATTGCTGCCTACTGATTTCGAGATCAATGGTTCAATTCCCGCTGGAAACTGTCTTTTTTTTAGCACGTGACGGATTTTTGTTTCACTTTTATGTTACATGCTAGATTTGAGCTCTCACGGATTTACTACTATTTGAAAGTACCTAACGCGCCCAAGGAAGTTTTACTTCAAAAAGGAAAAAGAAGTAAAACAAAAAATTCACGAGTAAGATTAAAAAAAAAACCATCACGGGACGGCCTGTAGAAATAAACCTTCTTGGATGGAAAATAAAAAAAAAATAAAAAGTGTCACGGGAAACAATCGTGGTCAGGCAGAGTGCAGCAGTGCAGGAGCGGCAATAGTTACTATAGTAGACGAGACGAAGCGCATACGACATCAGCGGTCGTGGCGCAGTGGTTAGCGCACTTGGTTCTTTATCTGAGGTACCTTGGTTCGAGACTGAACGTGTCCGCATTTTTTACGCAATGTATTCGTTTTCCCTACGGCCCAGGGGCTCAACATACCCCCGTAACACCCCGCAAAACAATTAATAACCGCATCGCGATCTCAGTAGAGGTTGAAGCAAACCATTCAGCGATACGAACCCACAAGCTTAATTTTTTTGTTTTACTTTTTTTTATTATTTTATTTTTTTAGAACGAAGTTCTTTATGTCGGTGGGTAAACGTTTGAAAACAGCTAATTACACGTTGTGTCCCGCGAGATGACTTTGTGGCGGCGCGTACGGCCGGAGCAATAGCCGACTCTTGACGGAGTCAGAGCAGGAGGACAGCGACGACGAACATACAGGGCTCGCAAGGGCCGTGACCAATTAAGAAGTCACGGCAGTCCAGAAAGAGAGACAGGTGGATCTGTATGTGCAGTATCTCACCCTGAACCATGAAGAGATGCACGTCGTGCTGGATGAGATGGAGCTCACCCGGGAGAAAGACCAATTCGCTCAGGCTAGCAGAGTGCGGCGATAGCTCCTGGGCAATTACACGGCCCAGGACTTTATCTATACGAGGATAGACCCTGAAGAGGCCCGACTAAACCGAACAAAACGTCGAGTCGGGTTCATCAGCCGTCAATGCGCTGAGGCCAATGATGGGTTCAGCCAAGAAGAGGTCGACAGGGACACAGGAGCACACCCACTGGCGGTACTGCTAGAGGCCGTTGACGACCGGAACCAGGGGCGGGAGGATTCGCCCCTGTTGGAGGTGCTGTCAGATGGGGCTGCCCAGCATTCGGCAGCTCGGACCGCTCCACCCAAGGGCCCCGTAGCACCAAAGAGTGGATGAGGGGAAGGCGAACAGATTTCCCCGTCCTGCGTACTTTGACGCACTTCAAACGGTACGACGTTCGTCGTGCCGGAAAAATTCTCGAGGGCATACATTCCGCGACTGCGGAAGAGTTGCGAAGGGCACGCAAGGCCTTCGAGGACACGGCTAGGCTGGTTCGACTGTTTTTCGAAGTCCAGCAGAGTCAGCTGAGGTACCCGGCGTCAAGCATCCGGATCGAAGGAAGAGAGTCCGAGGTGCGGGAGCTGCCTCCAATACTCCGACAAGAGAGAGGTCCGTCGTGGGAGAGGAATCAAGTCTACCTCCGCGACGAGACGTTCGAGTCCTCTGGGGTGTCAACAAGTAGCCCCAGGAGGAAAAGAAACCCAGACAAGCGGGGTCCAGCGTGTACTGAGGTTCCGGCCGCACCCCTGACAGGCACAGCCTGCTGGAGGGGAGAATTCACCCAGCGGGATACCCGGTACACGCGGGACATGGACAATCACATCCGGGACGTAGGCAAAATCGTACGTCGCTGGAATGTGAAGTTCGAGGCCGGGGGACGTGGCAACTTTGACACGTTCCTCCACCGAGTAGAGGAGTGCCGACAGTCAGCAAACCTCACAGAAATGGAGGTATTCCACGCACTGTCGGAGTTGATCACCGGAGATGCCGCTACGTAGTATAGAAACCGGAAGGACGGGTGGCATTGCTGGGACGACTTCGTCCGGGCGGGTTGCCGCTGGTACGCGGCACCGTCTGAGATCCACCGAGGTTGAAGGTAGAGTCGCACAGGCGCACGCAGTACAAGGGCGAGCCGATCTCACCCAACTGCAGTCCATCGTGCGAAGAATCCATCCTCCCTGGCCAGAGGAGGAACAGTCGGACCTCTATTATGACAATATGAGGCCCAAATACCAGCGGGCAGTTCACCGCAACGAGGTTCCGAGCTTGGATGACCTCTTGAATCTGGCCGTGGAAGTCGAGAGGCTAATCAATATGGGCGACACATTCCGTGAGCCCCCATCACCATCACTTCACGTTTGCCGAATCGGCTGCGGGTGACAAGGTTGGGGGGCGGGAAAGGGTCTCCCAAAGCTAAGGAGGCCCAGGCAGCGAAGGCCACCAAGCCCGTGACCAAGGTGGCCGGCGTGAATCTGGAGATCACGCCGAGCAACTAATCCGACATTGCACAGCTGTGCAAGGCTGTCGAGTTGCTGGTGGTCAGTTTGAACCAGCTGCGATCAAAACCGGCGTATACAAAACCCGGTCAGACCCATAAAAAGACAGGTATGGAGGCCCAGTCCGCGCAAGGAGGACCCTTAGGAGGGCAAGGCCAGCGCCCAGGCCAAGGGCCGCACCCGAACCAGACGCGGTCCGAACCGCGGCAATGTTTCCGCTGCGGTTCCCTCGACCACTTCCGGCGGCATTGCTTGGTGCCGGACGGGCAGAACCTTGGGTCAACCTCGGAAAACAATGGCCAGAAAGAGTAAACGAGGTCACTCTTTGCCGGGCCAAAAAGACCTCGGGGGCCTGTCCAGTAGCCACCGTGGAAGGCCTGGACACGGGTTCCGATGGCATGGAGCTGTCGGACCAGAGAGTCGGCGAAGCGGCCTCAGCCGAGACATCGAAGTCACGAGCTTGGTGGTGGCTCCGATTTAAAGTCGCTGGCTTCGAGCTCTGAGGTTTGTACGACCCCAGAGCGTCCATGACGGTCATGGGAATCATTGGCCTGCAGCTGGCAGGCACCTGTGGCCGCTCCCTTCGCGCAGAATTTGGGAGAGGGGTCCGAGTCGCTGACGGTCACTACGCTCGCGTGGCGGGGTACGTGACCTTACCTTTTGAGGTAGCTGGCATGAACTGGGATGTGACCGTTGTCATCATGTCGGATCTTGATGCTGAGTGCTACCTCGGGGTAAACTTCATCCGGGCGTTTTAAACAAGTCACGACCCGATGTAAAACAACCTAAGGGTGGCAGATCTTGAGATTCCCCTCAAGGTAGCGGGAATGAAGATGGCTGGTGATGTGAGCCTCTCTACCGTCGGCTTGGCTGATGTTTCCGAGGCTGAGAGGCGGCAGATCGACGCGGTGGTCGATAAAGCGCTAGAAGGCTATGAAGGTGGGATCGGGTGCACTTCGTGGGCGACGCACTCGATCGACGTCGGAGATAATAAGCCAATCAAGCAGAAGAAGTATCCGGTGTCTCCAATGATCCTCGAGCAGATGCACCAGCAGGTCGATGACATGCTGGCAAGTCCAGTCGTGATGGTCCGGGAGAGCAACGGAAAGTACCGTTTCTGCATCGACTTCAGGAAAGTCAATCAGGTCACGAAGCCCGATGCATATCCGATACCTTACATGGAAGTAATCCTAAGGAAGCTCCAGAAGGCGAAGTACATCTCGACGTTGGACTTGGAAAGTGCCTATCATCAGATTCCGCTGGAGGATAGCGCTAAACCGATCACTGTGTTCGCGGTCCCTAGTCAGGGACTGTATTAGTTCAGCAGGATTACCTTCCGTCTTGCTCAGACTGGCGCCGCGTTCCAACGGCTGATTGACAAGGTTATCGGAGTGTGAGCCATATGCTTACTCGTATCTCGATGACATCATCATCGTTACCAAAACTTTCGAGAAGCATGTCAAGTGGCTCACCCACGTCCTTAACTGGATCAAGGAAGCCGGTCTAACGATCAATCGCGACAAGTGCGTTTTCTGTGTGCCCAAAGTTCAGTATTTGGGAGTCCTGGTTAATCGCGAGGGCTTCAGGCCTGACCCCGAAAAGATTCAACCAATCCTAAACTACCCAGCTCCTCGGAACTTGAAACAACTCAGACGATTACTGGGTAAGTCTTCTTGGTACCGGAAGTTCAAGTCCGACTGAACGCAACTACAGTTTAACAGAGAGCAAGAGAGTGCCTGGCAGTACTCTGGGCTGTAGAGAAGTTCCCACAAGCTAATCCCGTCGAGAGAGCAAATCGGATCGTGAAGACGATGGTCCGATCGTTCATTAGCGATCACCATAGTACCTTGGATAAGAACTTCGGCGAGATTATCTTTGCGTATAACTTGTCGAAGCATAGCGCAACGGGAGTGAGTCCCTTTTTCTTGGAAACAGGTCATCATCCTCGCGCGACGAAGACTGTCCGCCAGGAAGTGGACGAAGACACTCGTCAAGGTTTAGAGAGAGAGTCCATTGACGAGTGGATCGACCGGATAAGCGATTATCCGATCTTCAAGATAAAGCCGTGGAGAATAACCAACGTCAAGCTGAACGAAGTGCCGGTTATTGCAACGTAAAGCGTAGGGACGTTACCTACGGGATCGGAGATAAGGTGTAGAGGATCAACAAGATCCTTTTATCTGCAGCACAGGGGATCTCGGGTGAGCTTGCATCCAAGGTACGTGGGACCTTTTATCGTATCAAAAAGGTTAGGGACCAACACTTACAAGCTTACTAGCGAGACTTTGTGGGTCGGAAGGCCATGTGCATGTTGGGCAGATGAAGCCTTACCTCTCCGATCGGTCTGACGAGGCGTCAGTCTTGTAGGACCCGCCATCTGGCAAAGAAGACGAGGCCCGGCCGCCAGAGGGAGTCGACGAGGCGACGAGCGATCCGCCTGACGTAGTAGATGATACTAAAGCGACGCGTGCGTCAGGGTCCGAACCAGCGGGGACAAGCCCTGGGACGACTCAGAAGCGGGGTCCAGGTCGACCTCGTAAGAATACGTCGTTGAATTCGAATAGAGTCGTTTCGAAGCGTAAAGGTCGACCTTCGAGGACGGTGCGAGCGGTGACAGCGCCATTGCGAGCGTTTCTTAAGCAAAGGCTAACCTGAATTTTCGTCGTCTGTCTGTTGCAGCTTGAGGATGTCCAGTGGCACAGACAGCAATCCGCTGGAGGATATGCTCCAGGGCCTCCTCACCTGTTACAAAGAGGGTCCGGCTTGTGCCCTCATGCAAAAGGCCATCATGGCGAATGACCGGGCAAAGCAACGAAAGAAGAGGAGGAGGAGCAAGCCTGGGCCAGGTACAATGCCGAGCGTTTAGCCGAGGAGCGGCGGCAGGAGCTGCGCCGTGCTGAGAAGGAGAGGAGGCGGCATGAAGAGAGGCCGCTCGCTTATATAAAAAAAGTAAAAAGAATTAAAAAAAAGAAAAAAAAGTTTTTATAATAAAAGGAAAAAAAGTAAAACAAAAAAAAGAAAAACAAAAAAAATAAAAAATAGAAAACCCGTCACAGGACGGGCTGCAAAAGTGAAACTTAAAGGGTGTAAAATACAAAAGTAAAATAAAAAAGCAAAGATGTACAACAAAACCAAAATAAAAAAAGAAGTACAACCAAAAAATTTAACTTAACTCAAAATTCTTGAAGTTTTACCCCAAATTTAGACAAGGTGTAACATTGGGGTAAATCTTCACAATGATATACGATGGATGCGATAGCCAAGACGGTTAATGCACATGTCTGGCCGCCAGACTCTGGCGACCGAAAGAGCGTGAGTTCAAATCTCGCAAATGATTTTTTTTTTAGATAAAAATTTGCGTTATTTAATGTAAATATGACTTTTTATTTATTTAATACATTTAAGTGCGGCTTTCTTAGATAATTTAGGCATTCTCTCGATATAAACGGATTGATAGTGAAGAAAAACCCCCGTATTAATGTCCTATCGAAGACTATCCCCCTTCAGATCTCGCGTCGAAAACTATCCCTTTTGAGATCTCGCAGGAAAGACTATCCCATTTCAGGATATTATTAATTTTGTAAATTAAAAAACTAAACAATTACAGCTTGAAAGTGTTTTGTTTTTGGAATTTTTAAAGGTTCATTTTGTCTATTAAGTTGTGAGCCAAACCTTGGGGTCCGCTCTGGTCACTCTTGTACTTCTGGCACTCCAAACATTGACGCACGAAAGCGTGTACGTCGTAAAAGACTCCTGGCCAGAAGTACTCACGAGCGACCCGGTCGTAGGTCTTCTCAACCCCCAGGTGGCCGGACGAGATAATACAGTGGGCGTCCCGTAAAACGCGCTCACGCTCTTCCAGTGGTACCACCAACCGCCAAGCTTCTTCCCTGTCGAGAATGGGGTCCAGCAACGGATCTCTCCGCAGCCGGTACAGCTACCCATTCTCGACCCGCCATTTGGGAAATTTATGTGGAGTCTCCCCCACTTCCGCCAATTTGGTTAAGTACCACTGATCCGCTACATTCTCTAGAGCTGCAACTTCATCCTCAAACATCCGCTACAACGCATCAGGGACATGATTCATTGCCCCCTTGCGGTACTGGATGTCGAAGTCCCACTGTTGCAGCTCTAACGACCACCGCGCCAACTGAACTGTGGGCTCCCGCAATCCACGCAACCACTTCAGAGCGTTATGGTCGGTGATCACCACAAACCTATAACCCTCCAAGTACGGCCGCAACTTCTTCACCGTCCAGACGATCGCCAGACACTCCTTCTCCGTGGTGGTGTAGTTCTTCTCAGCCGGACTGAGAACCCTACTCACGTATACAATGGGATGCTCGCTATCTTCCTGCTCCTGGGTTAAAACTGCTCCCAGAGCAAAATCGCTCGCATCACACTGCACTTTGAAGGGCTTCTCGAAGTCCGGCCGAGCTAACACCGGAGCATGGGTCAAGGCTTGCTTCAATGCCTGGAAAGCGGTTTCCTGCTCTTCTTCCCACTCCCACGCGGCACCCTTTCGCAACAACCTCACTAGCGGAATCTTCATCTCCGAATCCCCCTCTATAAATCTCGAGTACCACCCGACCATCCCCAGGAACCTACGCAGCTGCTTGACTGTAGTAGGAGCCGGGTACTCCAAGACGGCCGCTACTTTCTCTTCGTCCGGCCTAAGGCCCTCCTGATCTAGTATAAACCCCAGGTACTTAACGGACGAACAAGAAAATTCACACTTCTTTTTGTTAACCGCTAATCCCGCTTGACTTAACTTCCCCGACACGACCTCCAACCACTTTAAATGCTGCTCAAACGTTTCCGTGACGATGACGATGTCGTCCAGGTAGCCAAAAAAGTTAGGCTCACAAGCTGGCCCGAACAACTCGTCAATCAGTCGCTAAAATGTCATCGGAGCATTTGTTAACCCGAACGGCATTCTCTTGAACTGCCACAACCCCGACCCCGTAACCGCAAACGTTGTATACTTCTTGCTTAACTCCTCCATGGCGATCTGGTAATACGTTTGCCTCAAATCTATTTTTGACAGATATTTGGCAAGACGCAATTTATCCAAGATCGAATCCATGTTTGGAAGAGGATAAGCATCTTTTACGGTTTGATTGTTTAGGTCCCGGTAGTCAATACAAAACCGGATGGACTCATCCGATTTCTTCATCATCACCGGCGCACTACTATAATCGCTGGATGAGGGCTCTATAATTCCCTCCTGGAACAAGCGATTAACTTCTTCAACCGCCACTGCATGCATCCTTGGAGACATCCGCCAAATTGGGTGCTTGATAGGCTGTGAACCCGGCTGCATCACCACTCGGTGCGTCGTGAGAGTCGTCAACCCTCCCGTCACCTCCTCGTGGGGCATTCACCGATCCACTATCTTCTGCACCTCCAACTGCTCGGGCTCCAAGAGACACGATATCCCTCCACACTCCGCCACAAACTCAAAATCTGAGGTCTCTGGTGCTCCAAACGGGTGCCAGGGCCCCTCGCCAATCCGCCACTCAGCCTCCTTGAAGAGCATTTGTACGTCAAAGGTCCCGAGGAAATCAACCCCTAAGATTATCTCTTGGCTTAACTCATTCCCAACGTTCAACACAAATGCCGTCGCTCCACCGTCGATATGTACCATTATCGGGATCTCCTTCTTCGTGGGGCACAACCCCCCGGTTACGCCCTTGAATCTCATCCGCGAGGGTCGCAAACGATCCGCGAAGTAAGTGGCTAATTTCGGGTGGGCTAACGACATTTGAGCACCCCCATCCAACAATGCATTATACGTCCTCCCTCCCAGCCTAAACTTCGCGAAGGTCCTATTCTCACCTCGAGCAGCCGCTACCCCCTGCCCGAAATCCGCCAGTTGGCTGGGTTCATCACAGCCATCTCCTTCACCCTGAACCGAAACATCCCCCGACGTTCCTTCGGTCACCGGGTCCCTACTCTCCGGGCCCTCAACCTCAAGACTTTCTTCCCCTAAACCCCACTCCGACCCAAGACGCTCAAGTTCATCCGGTGAGGACTGCGGCAGATTCATATTTGATACAATCTGCTTGACTTCTTCTCGGATCGTTAAAAGATCCCTGCCACACTTACTAGCTGTCTCCCACCGGACGTCCTCGGGTACCCCTTCGGTCGGTTCCGCTACTCCGCTATTCTCCGGTTCGGGTTCCACTACTACCTGCTGTTCACCCTTATAAGGCCCTTCTACCTCTAATTGGAAGTCGTGGGCCCCGACCGGCCTCCAATCTGCACGTTTCCCAAACTGTCTCGAATCGGCTTACACGTCTCGCAATTGGCAAGAACCACCCCTCTCTTCCCACAAACCTGGCACATTAACCAGGGTTGCCCCTCCACCTGCTTATTCGTCGACGCGTTCGGACATTCACGCGCCATGTGTCCCTGCTGCTTGCACCGGAAGCACGACAGCTGAGGGCACTGTGATCGAATGTGCCCCGTCTGTTCGCACTGATAGCACTTCAACGGCGGTCTCGCCCTGGGTGTCCAGGGGGCCGCTCTCGCCACTGGTTTGGGGTTGGCCGGCTTCCCCCACGTGGGTATTGCCACTACGGTCGAAGGCACGGCCCCAGGCACGGCCGTCGGCTGGGAAAACTTCACCCCTGCCGTGGTACCCGCCGACTCGACTTGTGGAGGAGAACCCGCCTTTTTACCCTTTTTACCCTTCTTTCCGCTACTACACCCATCATCTTCCGCTATAGCCGCCACTTTACCCTTCTTGGTCCCATCATCCAGATAGGCCGCTCCAGTAATCTTCGTCTTTTCCATCGGAGAAGGGGAGCGATAACGTTCATTTATCTCCTCCTGCTGTTCCGGCCACT
>JAPYYQ010003519.1:0-10881 GCA_030522585.1 Anagyrus pseudococci
AATCATTTTAATATAATTGGAGTTTATCAATATTTGGAAGTTATAGAGTCTGATTCTAGGATAGTTGAGGCATGATTTAAGCCAATAAAAAAAAATTGTGAAAAATAAAAAATTAAGGTGGATATAACCCCTTAATAAAACTCGTAATTCGTTGTTCACTCGTTTGTTTGCATGATATTATGACGCGGTTTGAATGGTATATGGACCAAGAAGCATTACGAGATGTATTTGAATTCACATGTGCATGAAACTAAACTAGAATATTAGCATACACCGTTGAATGAAAAAGCCCGAAGCTTATCATAGCTCAATGGACATACTGAATTATTCTTTGACAACGAAACGTTAACGTCGCATTCACGTGCACGTTTCTGTTCATTATTAGGAATACCGAGAGTTATTCAGGTTACACAATATCCAGTTACATGTTAAAAATTTAATAACAATTTATATAAAATAGAGAGAAAAAAGAAAAGTGAAATCCATAATCCGAGATTGGCGAAAAGAGTTATTCAAGCGCAAAGTGCAGCTTCGGTACGAAGGACGTACAGCCAGGAGGTCAACCCTTGGATAAGGCACTCGAAAGAGAGAGGTGGTGGAACGGTAAAGGGAGAGGTATAGCCTCTCGGGCTCACCTGTTTGCCGACACGCAGCCAACTGAATGGACGTGAAAGAGGAGGGCGCCGAGAGAAAGAGAGATCGATAAGGCAAAAAGGAGGGCTGAAAGGGACGTCGATTTTCCCTACGCAAGGAATAGCGAATTTATATACATAAAGCCGATCAATTTGGGAGGAGGGAGGATGCGCGCGTTTCTGCGACGCGCAGCTCTCTATAGACAGTGAAGAAAGTCGAACGCGTTTGTTGTCGCTTGATTTGACGATGGCTTCCCAATGTGTTACACTACGCTCGCTCCACAAGTACCTCGTTCACATCGGGGCCCAGCGGGATTATCGTGAACTCGTTCTGCTGAAATTGCTGACGATATTTGAGCGAGAGAGAGAGAGAGAGAGCTTCGATTCTCTCGGCGGCAAACTGGGATAGGAGTTTAGGTTGCGAGGTTTGATTTCCGATTGTCAGGCTTGGATTCGTTTGATCGGTGTTTTTAATTAAAAATTGTTGTTTTTTTAGTAACGACGAGAGATTTGGTAAAACGAGGAGCTTTTAATCCAATGAGTTTGTAGTCGAAATCCTAGTTTTCGGTGACAAACAGTCTTAATAGCCTTGTTTACAAGCCGCGCGTGAATGATCACGGTAGTTTGGTTAAAGTTGGAATTAGGGAGGTACTAAAGCGAAAGCAGTGAAGAATAAATTTTGAGATATTCTTTTGAGTGAATTATCGCCAGTTTAGTTTAAAATATTCGTTTCTAGTTAGTATTTAAAAACTCGCTTGAATTAGAAAAAAAACTAAGCTTTTGTTCTACGTAAAAACCTTCAAATTAAAGACAATAGAATGAAGTGCTCCCGTCGCGGAGTAGTCTTACTGTTGAAGTACGTTGAAGTACAAAAAGCTACAATGTCATTCGACTTCGCGATGTACACATAGAAAGCGAAGTTGAAAAAGACCCCGAACATCCTCCAACATCCTATCCACCAGTTATCCATCGCCATCGTGCTCCAATCTCCCCATCAATTTTCTATTAAAAACCCATCAGGGCAAACGCTGTAAAAAAACCCCTCCCCATGCCCAACTTCCGTCTTCCTTTCCCATCAGTCCAATGGCGCAGTCCCACCAGAACATACCGATTTCTCCACATAAAACCTAACCCAAAACTCCCAACTTCCTTCTACGAAAATCGAAAATCAATCCGGTCCACGAGGATAAAGGCTCACGATGCTAAACGCGAAAACCGATCGCGACGCCTCGGACGCGTACAATCGAGCCTCCGAGGCACACGCGTTTTATTGTCATGTGCTGGGCTGGCTCGCTGACAAAGGCGTGCGCGAGAGAAAGGAGGCGCTTTGGCATTCTATCGTCCCCCTCCCATCCGCTGTCTCCGCCCCCTTTCCCTTCTTTTCCTTGAATACGGCTCTTTTATGAAGTTTGTCGGCAAAAAAGCGGGCACTGTTTATTTATTTAGCGCCCCGCTTCCCCGGTAACGCTCGGCAATGTTTATCGATCTGTTTATGCCAGTGGACGCCGTTTTATTAACGTTTAAGCTATACCTGCTCCGGCAATCTAAAACGTTTAACCGACAAACGTGACAACTATTTTCGCGACGTTAAAGGTCAGATGCATAATTTCACCAGAATTAACTTATCATAAACAGACGTCTATAAAAATGAACTCGAATTTCGGAAAATCAAAACATTACATGTTAATAAAATAAAAGCTGTTAATATGAACGCTCACCTACGTCGTAGTGCGAAAAAAGGGGAGGATAGGATGTAGCGTCGTCTGGCCGAACTTCCGCCGGAGCGTCACGTTCGAGTATCGTCCGAGCCGTCGAAATCGATTGGCTGCCGTATAGTAAGCCTTAGGATCGGACACCAGGCCGACAGGAAGCGCGACGCGACTAAACTCGTGGCCCGGCATACGCAATATGCAGCCAAGCTCACAAGGAAGGAGAGATAGAGAGGGACAGAGGCTGCGCGAGTTCCGGCGTAATGATCATGGCCGACGGGCTGTTGGGAATTGTAATGCGACACGCGCGATTCGTTGGTATCAACGGGAGACCGGACGATGTCTTCCCTCTCTTTTTCTACAATACCACCCGCACATCCGGATTGACTCAAGCGTTTGATCGTTCCTTCTTTTTTTTTTGTTGACGTAGATATGTGAGTCGCGTTTGCGCGGAAAATGTGCGCGTGCGAGCGCTAGGTTGACTGAGTGGTCTGGCTGCTCGCGGGAGGAGCTGGAATTGAAATTTACTCTGCGCGTTCAGAAGCCGGAGGAGAGCTGACGGCTCGGTTTTCGTTGGATGAGAAAAGTGAATGTGTGCGAGCGAAGGTGTGTTCCGTACGGTAAACAGTTTCAGTTTTTTTTTCTTTTAAGGTTATGAGAAAAAAGCGATGCTATTCTACTATTTAATTTGATTATTTGATTGTACGAAAACAAAACTCAATATTTCTTTTTGGAAAAGGTCATTCGTCTCGGTAACCAAAAAACAAGGTTTATTCAGACTTTACTATTTCCATGAAAAATTACGTACAAAAATGCTTTTTTTCAATTAAAAAACTCTTCTATAGGTAACGACTTCAAAAAAAATCCGAGCTAGCTCTTTGAATCGGCAAACCATATTAACCAAGCTGAAACACGGCTTTCAAATACCCTCGCCAGTCGTTTATTTTTTTTTTTTTTTCAAATTCCCAGGTCCCAAAGAAGGAGGCGGGTAAAAAGTAACCAAATGCCAACTACGAATCTCCATAGCTTACGCAAGAGGCATTTTTTCTCTAACAAATGTCGTACACCTCTACTCTCCAAAAAAGTCCATAGCGCATCCGATATCCGTGAGCGAAGCCTCGGGGGGATTGCACTTAGTTCGTCCCCCACTCCTTCGATCGTCGCTGATGATAATTGCTCGGCCGATCCGTAATTAATCAGACGCGCGTGCTATTAAGCGGCGACGCTGCTCATGGAAACGGGGCCTAGTAATTGCTCGAGCTTTACGCTTCGCGCCAGACGCTCGTTGCCACAATAAGTAAGCGACTGCTTATCGTCCTTCTTTAAATCATATCTTGCGTTTGAATTTTTCTGTTTTTCTGTTTTTTTTTTTTTTTGAGAATATGACGAGTCATATTTTAGCAAGAGAGATTATCATGTCTGGGGAAGACAAAAAATTGGGGAGAGTCGGGTATATTCCTCCTGACACTGATACATTTATTTCTTAACCCTTAAATCGGACTGATTAGCCCTTTTTCTGGGGATCGTCATATTTCAGACGTAAATTCATCATTTTTGTCTGTAAAACGATTGTCGCAGTAATTTAAAATATAATTAAACTTTTTTTATTGTATCCGAACGCTTAAATAAAATAACTATAGTTTTACGAATCGTGATCTAAATGGAGACGACAGCAGGGAAAAGGGGAATGCGATGTACGAAAGTGAAGAAGTTAGAAGTCGCATGGTTAGCCCTCATCGCTTCGACACTGTAAAATCGACAGTCGAGTGCCTTTTCTAAGCTCGAGTGGAAATCATTAACCCAGAAAGGCAGAAGCGCGGAAATAAAGGAATTGCGAAAGGAGGTCCCCAAGGCGAAACGTGAAACTCACAAGATGCTTTCGTCAAAGATTAAAAAAAAAAGAGAAGATCGAAGATAAGGATCCATTAAATTTTATTGAATACCATTGACATTCCTGGATATATTTTATTCAGATTTTCGTTCGACTTCATCAAAAGCTCGTCTTTCAAGAAAAGAATAAAAAACAACCCCAGTGGTTCGGAGAATTGACACGACAAAATAAATTCGAGCTTGGGTACAATGTAATCTCGCTTCGAACCATTCTAGAATAGACCGAGAGAACTCGGCTATTGTTAATCGTCATCATAAGCTCTGTAATCAAGGAGATTCGATCGTGGTTCCAAAAGCCCGTGTTTGACTATACGCGTACACGCCTCGGCTGCTACAGTAACGAGGCAACGGGAGCTTTGCACTTCCTCGAAATGCGGTACTGTCATTAGAACTGTGCAAACCTTAGTTTCCGTTAAAATTCGCCCCGACAACGCTGATTCGAAATTGATTGTAATGCTTATATTTTACTACACTCGATGTGTGTGATTTTAACGGAAATAATCGAAATAGAGTGTCACAAATATACTAAGAAAGACATAAAGTACGATTTTCGAAGTTGAAAGAGAAATCGAAAATTGAGGTTACAAAATTGGAAGATCCAATGCACTTGGCTTCGGGAAAAAAAAGGAAGGAAAAAGGAAAAGAAAACGACATGAAAAAGCTTTAGGGTCCGAAGTATATGACGTTTGCTCTTAACGTAAGTGTATCATATAAGGGAGAAGGCGAATGGTGTAGGTTAAAGGGGCAGAAAAAGGGACAGCCGGACACATCGATATAGCGCATCGGGAAATAAGGACACGGCGTGACGGCCTTAATTTCATTATTATCGTCCACGCCACTTACACATAAGCCCACATTGAGCTATATCCACGTCTAGGTACAGCTAGCGAAAGGAGTTCCAGGGTATTAAAAAAACCCAAGGAGGCAAAGACGGAAAAAGGTATAGCCACTTCGGAGTGTATAACAGGGAGAGGTGCAGGTGGATAACGTCATGTCCGGTCTGGTTGGTATTATCCCGCGCGTGGCGGAGTCGACGCTTTTTTTTATTTGCTATCGCTTGTTTTTTGCTCAACCAGGTGCGGCCAACCGTTTTTTTGCCTTACCCCCGCGTTGACCCAAGAGCCCTCGGGCGTTTCTTAGATAGTGGAAAATCGATAGCACGCGGAAACTGCGAGAGGGATGTACAGGAGGAGTCGGATGGTCAGAGGAGGGAATGGTTGAAGGGTCGCGCGCGCTGGCGGAAGTGCTAATAAATCAGAGATACGGAATTGAAATTTATTGGAGGACGCTCGAGTAAGAGGCCTGATACTGCTTGGTAATAGGCTGGATATGTGAAATATGTATGTGTACGTGTGGGTAGGAAGGTGTGGTTAACCTTTTTTTTCTTGTTTTTGTTTTTAACCGCGCGAATTTCATTCTTGAGAGATTGAATTTCAACAGAGCGATTTGGAGGATACTTGTTGGTACCGATATTTTTCCAATTCTTTTTTGCTTTTCGGGTGGAAATAAAATGGTTTCGCGTTACTTTTGTATCCGATACTGAATAATTCCATGAAAGCGAGGAATGAAGCGAAATTTTATTGATTCGATAAGCTCGGTAAAATAATTATAGAACGTAAGGTTATGAACAATACATGTTGGTTTATAAAACTTTAACAACGACAAAATGTATGCGTGCGAAATAGAGAGAGAGAGAGAGAGAGAGAGAGAGAGAGAGAGAGAGAGAGAGAGAGAACTGGGCCTATAATTGCTTATAAATCGTGGATGGGTACCTCACACGTGTCCCTTGTCCTCAGACGTTCTCCCACATCCACGTAAGCGCATAATTCAACGTCCCGTTATAAATAATCAAAATCCAATTACTCAATCAGCTCGGAAGTGGGAATAAATGAAATAATAAGAAACAGCAAGGGCGACGAGAGAAATTCACTCCTAATTCAGAATCCAACAACATTAGAGCCCGGCAGATAAGAAAAGGAGATGCAAAACAGACGGAGCAAAGAGAGAAAACCCAGTGGAGTTAGCATACATCTGGCAGTAACTCCGAGATGCGAGAGACTTCTCCTTTTCTCTCTCTCTCTCTCTCTCTCTCTCTCTCTCTCTCTCTCTCTCTCTCGCGAGACTGGGAACTCCCAGGGGCGGGCAGTACGCACGGGAACAACGCGAGAGAGCTTTAGCTTACGTTTTCCTCAGCACCAGATCGCGACTTCGACTCGAGTGGTTTCTACGCGGTTCAGCGTCGGATCATTGAAAAATGTATATATGCGGTACCCGTGGAGAGCGCAGCTTTCATTTCGATTCCTTACCCTGCGGGCAGAGGGAGAGTGTTTCTCTAATATTTAGGTGATGGATGTTGATGTTCACTTTTTTTTAAATTTAATTTTCTTTTTATTTCAATACGAGGTTATCGATTGAATCACTTTTCTTTCTTGAGAGGGTGAAATAACGAGGGTTTTGTAGGGATATGAAAACATTTTTTTTTTAAACTTACGTACTAAAGGAACTGTGGTTACGAAGCTGCTGTTTGTGAAACTTACCTGAAACAGAAAAAAAGGGAGCAATTAAAAAAATTTAAATCTTAAGTCTCGTGACGGTGAAATTCATTTTTTTAAAGAAAAAAGTCTTTTATTTTTGTTCGCTGTCGACCTACAATTTTAGACGAAAATGAAAGAAAAATCTGAATCGTTATTGTGTAATTAACGTAGGCGGGAATATTTGAAAGTAAAGTGTTGTTTAACGAGTAACATGTAAATTTAATTAAAATCATTAGGCTATCTTTATAACAATCTCACGCGTGACTTCACATGCCTGCAGAATGTAAAAAGGCAGAATGCACGAGGAGGGAGAGAGAGAGAGAGAGAGAGAGAGAGAGAGAGAGAAGAAAAAAAGGAAAGAAAAACGAGCAAGTGAGAAAAGAAAAGGAAAGAATAAAAAAAAGATAGAAAGAGTGAGAGAGAAACAGGGCCAAGGCTAAGTATTTCCGTAATTAAAAGAAAAAGGACATCGTGCAAACTGCGTTATCTCGGCGCTGCTTTTTATCTGCAGCAAAGAGTCCATTAAGTCAGTCGCGAAATTAAAAGCTCTCTCGCTCTCTTACGCCCAACTAGCGATACAGATCCGAACTGGCTCCTCACTACCAGTATCTTTCTCTCGCTTCTTTTTTTGTTTTCGTCGCAACGCAAGGCACACACGTCCAACGACAGTAGGCGAAAAATCGTTAGCCCGGCATTAGCACGAAATCGCAAGTCGTAAATAAGACCGCATACGAAAAGCTCGCACGGAATACGTGGCCTCTTCTCTCCCGAGTTCTATACTCTTTGTAATAAAACAAAGAGTATAGAAAAAAAGAGCCTCGAGCTTGATTTTCCTTAGTGTGTTTGTAGATTTTTTTCTTTTTTAAGCTGTTTAGTCGGTGCGAAGATTAGACTGATTACCTGGGAGATATACACGAGGGGCAACGACAATCGAAAACGATCGTTCAGCAACTCACGTGCAAAGGCTTGCAGACACGGAGTAAGCAGCGCGTGTATTTTGCCAGAGTTGAAGCTTGCGACGAATGGGGGAGTGTCGCGGTAGAGAGATAGCGAGCTCGGGCATTAATTTTGGCTGTCGGCACTTTTATTACGCGCGTTTAGCAGCTGAAGGGTAGATTGTGGGGGGTCTTCCCAGAGAATACTATTTATTGTACAGATTACGCAGTTCATCGAGACAAGGAGCTTTGTAGAATTGAGCGAGGAAAACGTCAGGCTCCATTACCAAGCCGTCATTACCAAACCAATATATCGATCGAAAAATCTAATTCGACAGGGCGAGAGAAGCTCTCTCTCTCTTTCTCTCTCTCTCTCTCTCTCTCTCTCTCTCTCTCTCTCTCTCTCTCTCTCTCTCTCTCGGGAGGCTCCTTGTGCTGGCGCGTTCGCTTACGTCACTTAGACGATCCTCGCATTAGCAGCCGCGACTACTCGTCATACGAATTAAGTCTCGTGTTCTATGACGTCAAAGTCGCGCCTCGCCGGCGCAGCAATATATACTGCCCCCACCGCACACAGAGTCTCTCTCTCTCTCTCTCTCTCTTCCTCTAAGCGCACACGCGATCCGAGCCGTCAATCAGCTGCACGCGCGCGAGGCCACTTACTCACGACTCCCTCTCAGCCCATAAGCTCCGGCACGTCGTCGTGCCGGAGCTTTCGCGCCAGCGGCACTAACGCAAGTTCATAACTCTCCTCCTCTCTTTTTTTTATTAATTTTATAAACGCATGGTGTTCGTAAAAGCTCGAAGCTATTTTTGACCGAGCTTTTATCAGCGCGTAAAGCTTGGACTTTCCGCCTTCTCTTTAGGAGCCGTCGAATTTACATGACACGATATTATTACGTGGTAGAGAGAAAGAGAGGGCTGGCGGTAAGGAGGATCGATCGATAAATAGTTGGATTTGGCTGTGTAAGGCGGGGCAGGAAGTAGGAAAGACAGGAAGAGAGCCAGGCGTTGTATACTATCCCCCACGGCGACGAAAGCCCCTGGCGCCGAAAACAGGCACGAGGCCGCCGCGCGCGCGGCTATTTTTGAGGCCGGCCGTTACAAAGCCGATCGTTAATTGCACGCGTCGGCTGATTACTGGACCCCGTTGCCTACTCTCGAGGCTTTTCTCTCTTTCTATCGATGATTTTCGTTGGTGAGCGAAAGAAGAAAAAAAGAAACGAAATTGATGCGTGGATATTGATAAATTTATACTGTTTTACGGATCGTTTGACGTGAATGTTTTTTTTTTTTTCAAGTTGATGGATAATACTCGAGCAGAAATTTCAGATATGGAACTTTCTTTGGCGAGATTCTTAGAAAACACTGAGGTAAGCGTTTTATGAAAGTTTAGAGAATGTTTCCATTACCGAGCTATTTCTGATGGCAAAGGTCATTTTTTACACACGAAATTAATTTAGAGCTTTGGTTTTCTTTTTTTTTCTTATTTTAGCAACGTGTAAGATTTGCGACCGAGTTAAATCACAGAACTCGTCTTTTTTCATATTTTTAATGTCGCTTTGTGCGTCATAAAGATAATGCATTGTTGCCGTGGTGTACAATTTAACGTTCGGAAAACGTAATTACGCACTGTAAAGTGAGTCAAAAATGAGACAATGAAATTTATCTCGTTTCTTTGAGGTAGAGTACGAGAGCCGCATTAAAAATTTATTAAAAAGCGAGTCGACAAGCTTTTTTTCTCCAAATTTTAAGCAATCGCGTTAATGAAAAATCCAGTTGTCAAATTACAAAAAAAATAATAATTCATTTGCATCGCCTACATGCCTATTTTTGTGTGTAAAAAGAAAACGTTGTAAACACAAGCCTACCAAAATATTTATTATCCTTCGAACACGTACAATAGCCCATCGTCAGTTTGATAAAAGCGAAAAAAAGAATGTCAAACTCTATAAATAATCCAGCTGGAATAAAGGTTAAGCCTACTATCGGAGAATGACAATGCTGAAAGCCGTCAATCTAACCGACACACTAGGCATCGTAGTAAGCGATAAAAAAAAAGAATCATCAAGTAGCGAGTCAGTTCATGCCATACCTCGGCTGAGAGAGTAAGTACGCTACTTCTCGTATCCTCAGGCTATAAATAAGAGGTAAGCCAGTTGTCTGCAGACAGTGTCGAGCATCAAAGTCGTCATCTTCCCAGAGCCTTCGACTCGGAGGAGGCCGTTAATACTGCGCGCCTCCTTCTATATCGCGTACATATCGAGCGGGGGGCTCCGAAAATTCCGGACAATCGATTTGGCCGCGCGCCGAATATAACGCTGGCCGTCAGGCAAGCTCAAGAGCACGGGTTTCTCCAGGCACTTCTGCCCCCGATATCCTCTTTGCTACTTTTAGCAGCGAACCGATTGAAATTGTCGGCGCGCAATAACGCGAGCTTGATCGAGATGAAACGCGAGATGGTACATGTACACAGTTCTTTTTTTCTTTCTTTCTCTATTACGTACCGCACGACGTTTATAATTGACGAGGGAGCTTTATTTCTTCTACGACTCGACAGTTGGACTTGGTTTTTCTTTCGCGGGGTATAAAAAAGTAAGACAGAGTTTGGGGAAAATAACGCTTCTTGAAAGTGAGGTTTGATGTTAATGCCCGGTTATTACGTTTGCGAATAGGGAATTGGAGGTGAGGGAGAGGGAGAAGCCGAGTGATTTGAATGCGAAACTTTTATCAACTGCGCAAGCGTTGCGAAAAGAATGTTTTTCTTCGTTTTTTTCTTCTTCTCGCGGCTAAACGGCTTTTTAATTAAAAGTTTAATACTTAATGTGGAAATTGCTTTTATACCGGTGCTTTTTAGTTCTTGGAGAAAAACAGAATTTATCGAGCTTACGGCGATGATATTAAAAAGTGAGATAAATACTTATTGTTGAAATTACAAATTCCTTTTTGAAGTAAAACTTCTTTGGGCGCGTTAGGTACTTTTGGACGGGAGTAAACTCGTGAGAGCTCAAATCTCGAGCGTCACGAAAAAGTGAAGCGAAAATCCGACACTCGCTAAAAAAAAAACAAAAACAATTTCCAACGGGATTTGAACCCTCGACCTCGAGATCAGTAGGCAGCAATCTTCTCCACCTAGCTAACAGCGCTTGTACATCTCAATAACTTTTTTCCCATATAAGCT
>JAPYYQ010003520.1:0-10867 GCA_030522585.1 Anagyrus pseudococci
CACACTCGAAGTCGAAGCCTCTGACACAATCGAGAATGTCAAGGCTAAAATCCAAGATAAGGAAGGTATTCCCCCAGATCAGCAGAGATTGATCTTTGCCGGTAAGCAGCTGGAAGATGGACGCACCCTGTCCGACTACAACATTCAAAAAGAATCCACATTGCATTTAGTATTGCGTCTCCGAGGAGGCATGCAAATTTTCGTGAAAACGCTCACAGGTAAAACCATCACATTGGAAGTTGAGGCTTCCGACACAATTGAAAATGTCAAGGCTAAAATTCAGGACAAAGAGGGTATTCCTCCAGATCAGCAGCGTTTGATCTTCGCTGGTAAGCAGCTTGAAGATGGTCGTACACTGTCCGACTACAATATCCAGAAGGAATCAACTCTCCATTTAGTCTTGCGTCTTCGTGGTGGACATTAGAAAATATTCTCTTTATGTGATCTCATTGTATAGTTAACATAAATTTTATGCAAACTTTTGAATAAATCGAATTTCTTTTTTATTTAAATAAATATTTTATAATTTATACCCTACCTCCATTCTTTTAAAATGTTTATTGAAGAAATTAATATTGAATTTCAAAGCATTTGTTATTCAAATTGGATATAAAGCTTTAGTATGAGCATAAATTTCAAACTAATTAAATTATTAGCAAAAAATTAATTTTTTTTTTAATCTTAATTACAAGTTATTATGATATTCTTTATCAAGTTCGGTTTTCCTATCGGTTTTGTTGTTTTCCATAACTTTTTTATAAAACCAACAGTTTCTTTGTATCTCTTTTGAAATGTTTTCAAATTTCATAAAGCTGTATTGGACTTGATATTTTATAAAATTTTGCGTTATAGTAATTTTTCATGCTATTCCGTACTAAGGTACATTACCGATCGAGTCACTCAAACCCAACTCCAGTGCACAATCTACAGATGTCACTATCTACCCTTTTATTCAATTTAAATTTTTTTAATACCTTCACCGTATGATTAACAATTTAAAATCGCTGTACCTACCTTAAAATAAACCCAAAGCATTAAACCCCAATAAGACATACACAGTACAAACTACAACTCGAGTATACAACTTTAGCCTTGCGCAAGTCACCTCATTATTCTCATAAACCCCGTAGTACGAAAGGTATCCCAGTCTGGCGCCATGAAAATTACACCTCGTCAGCAAAAGCTCTCTCCTTATTTACAAACAATACTCTCTCTCTCTCTCTCTCTCTCTCGAGTGCGCGTGCATAATTAGCGAAATAACACGCAGCAAGTCTCGTCCGGCTAATCGTCAATGATTTAACGCCAATTGTTTGCTCCTCCTTCCATCCAGCAATCTTCTCCCTTTCCACCGAGAGCTTCTACGCCAACAGCGACGTTAATCCTCCCCTCCCCCAGTCGCATCTCCGAATTCCAGCAAAGCTCCCCCCCCCCAAAAAAAATAAAATTCCCGACAATAGTTATCGCTAAAAAGCTTTAAAAAGATCGAGCCTTTTCTCATCCGGCGTGAAATGTCGCCGATGAACTCGGCCGGCATAGATCGACGCTCGGCCGAGCGCGAATTTCTGTATAGCCTTTGTACCAGGGTGGGGGGGGGGGGGGGGCGAGAAAAAAAGCACGCGGCAGCGAGTTTCCCAAGCGAAGCTTTACAGCACAGCTCGCGCTCGCATTGTTCGGGGGAACGGGATTTGTTATAGCGCGAATTCGCGAGTGGCCCCCGCGCGCGCTTTTGTATTTTCATAAATTTACAGCTGACGGCTGCTATATGGACGATTTTGTCAGCTGCGCCCCGCAGATTTGAATTGTTAATTTTCCGGCCGCCGCCACGCTACGCCGAGCCCTGTGCTTCGTTCGATGTTTACTGCGTGAACCCCCTATTACGTTTTTTTTTTGTTTTTTCTTTTTTCGTTGATGGCAAACGCGAAAAGGGCTTGCTGCTCAATCTGGCTCATCCGATTTTACCGGGTGCTTATTTATTTATGGGATTAGGAGAAAAAAAAAATGGAAAAGCCGAATTAAACGCTGGTGTACATGCAGTTATAAAACATTAGCATCAAGTAGCTTAATTCCTTTATTAATATTTATTTTTTTCATAATTCTCGGTATTTTTATTTCGCGTTTAGAGGGGAAAAACATTATCAACCCCGGAAATTAAAATTAAATTTAAACTGCACGCATTTGCGAATAGCAAAGGGATTTAAAAAGAAGGAAAAGTAACATTGAATTCGCGCAGCTGTGTAACTGCTTGAAAAAAAAAAATAGTCCCGGTTAAAAATAAAATATTTTTCAAGTTCTTTTTTTTCTTCTTTTTTTTTAGCGCGCACTTATCATGAAATAACACTACTTTGAAAATATTCGCAAAATGTGTTACTGCTACGCTCGGCGTTTTTTAACTCGATGAAAGCATCTGCTTGCCACGTTGAATAAATACACGTTGAACACTACTCGAAAATTTTGTTTACCCCTGAAAAATCCTAATTTTTTTTATTTTTCAAAGCTTCCTATAGTAGGTGAAGTAACGCCAACGTAATGGCTTTTACGATTTACCTCCTCGCGCCTCTCATTTTTTTCCCATTCGTTCGCTCTCTCTCTCTCTTCTTTGTCATCTCTTCGAAATAGCTTCATTTACGGAAAAAGTTTTCCAGAACACTTTGCTTATAAGCCACGCGACTCTTGCATTTGAACAAAAATTTTTCTATCTGCGATAAAAAGATTCCGAGTTTGCGCGACTCTATCTTTCTTTCATTCAAATCTCGCATTTTCATTTCACAAGAAAATCTTTTAATTTTTCAAGAGCATCTCTCGAAAATCTTGATGAAACGTGTTTGAATTATAGTTTAACCTATTAATAACCCCTTTAATTTACTGTATTTTTCACCTAATTTTAGACGTTAAAAATAAAGCCCCGACAAATGATTCACGCTAATTGACTTTGAATTTACAATAATCCAGCCTCTACAAATCTCCGGGATCATTTATTACGTCGAATAAATGTTACATCTATAAACAGAGCTCCCCCTCGTCCGTGAGTCCCGGAAAAACAATCCAAATCCCAAACGTGCGTTAGACACGTGATCTACAACGTATAGAAGCGAGTCGAGGAAAAAACGAAAAAGTCGATCGGTTGACAGAGGAAAAATCGAAAAGAAAAGTATATCATTGGAAAAAGGGGGGCAGGGAGAAGAGCGAGAAGAGGCGGCTCTCGCTATAAGCGGCGCGCATAAAGCAGCCGGAAGAGGCGCGCGAGGAGAGCTCATGTGCCCGATAGCGGGGCCGCGGGGTCCTCCGATCCGGCTCTCTTTCTCTCTCTTTCTCTCTCTCGCGCTAGTGTGGTAGGGCTGTACTCGAGGGGGCTCTCGGGGACCGCTCGCGCGTCCGCTTGGCTCAGTCTTGAAGCGACGGCCAACCATACGGTCGCCGGTTAGCGCGGTGGTCCCCGACTGCTCCGACTTATACATCTCACGTGCGCGATCGGTATACACTTTCGCGCTTAGTATTGCGATTCGCCGAGTTTTGTTTTCGACTGATTTTTACAAGATTAATCGTTTTTTTCTTTTCATCAGTGACTTTATTTTCAAATAGTTTTTCAAGCTTAATTAGTCAAGTGAATGGTTGTTGATATCGTCAGTTGTCCATCGACCCTTCGGAAAAAGCCAAAGGATTGATTAAATTTTCAAATTGCCATCTGTAATCCAACGAATCAGGCAAAAACATAAAAAAATCGCATAAAATCGGCAGGAAAATCGGTTTCGCTCGAGCGCCCCAGCAGCGGCGTCGAATTAAATTTCCAGGCGCGTGCAAAGCCTGAAAACTCAAGTATAGCCGAGAAAGAGAGACATCCAGACACCTTCCTGCTCAGCGGAAATAAAAAAAAAATTGCAGCGCCGGCAAAAAGCTCGGGGACGTCGGTAGCGCGCATATTCCCCTGCAACTGTGAAGAAGAAAAAAAGGAAGAGAAAGGGAATAGAAGAGGAGGACGAGAAGACAAGAGGCACAGTCGTCGTCGCATTGCACATGTGCCGGTGAAACGCGGTTAGCCGGTTAAAATTTTCGAGGGAGGGAGGGCCGAGAGACATGCTCGGCTCGCCAGGCGCCTGATTACGCGCGGACAGCCAAAGGAGAATATCTCGCGCGTGGCCGATTCTGTCCTAGCCAGCCCCCCCCCCTTTCCCCTCCCCCCGCCTCGTCGCGGTGGTGGTGAGCCGCCAAAGCCAACAGCGCAATGCCGAGCCCGGGATACCGCGGGCTCCTCTTCGGCCTCCTCCTCGTCTTTTTCGCCAACGGTAAGAGCCACTTCGTCCTTCTTCCGCCTTTCTTCGTCGCTTATTTGCCTGTCTATTATAAAACCATGACGACACTGCTTGTTTGTCTTTATCTTTATCCATCGGTTGGTTTTGCTTTATTTTTCTTTCAAAGATATGTCAACGCGCACGCCAAGCGATTTTTACACTAGCGAGTTTTACTACCGATTTTCCGGCTGTATCGGCGGGCCCTCGAGATTAAACAAGACGCTTCTCGGCGCCAGCGAGACGAGAGAGCGAGAGAAAATGGCTCGGTGCAAACATCACTTAATCTCCCCAAAAAAAGAAAAAAAATATATTCAGGGACGTACATTGAAAAATGCCGGCGTGCGAAAGTCGCGCGGCCGCGCAAATAGAGAAGAGAAGCAGGCAGAGAGAAAGAAGAGAAAGAGAGAAAAAAAAGGCCGGCTCTTTTCAGTGCGCGCACCTGCGCCGTCGCCGCCGCTGCCTTTGTCTCTTGCTCTCTTTTAGCTCTCGCTGAATTAGCGCGAGAGCTTCGCCGGCGCGTATATACATGCACGCGCCCACACTCGTATGTCCTTATGACTTTTTCTTCGTCGAACAACAGCGAGCTTGGTGTAGTTTTTTTTTTTTTAAATTAATTGGCAACGATCAGCCAACGGCTTTGGGAGAGCAGTGACGAATACTCTATCGCCGTGCCCGAAAGAGAGTGCGAAAGGTCTGCTCGATGCTAATTGTGCGTCGAGGCAGGTTCAGCTGGTATACCGGTCCTTTGATTCTGGCCTGTCTTATATGGGAACGTGGCTATTAGCGCAAGTGCTCGACGTGCGTTTACTGTGGGATCGGTTATTACCGGTTTTCGCCAAAAATACGAGGTTTAGTTACGCTCGATAGGCAGGTCGAATTGTTTATTGCTGGCAAACAAAACGTATTTCGTGGCGAGTATTTGGTCGCGATAACCGACAAAGACAAAGGCCTAGTTAATGCCGCATTATCGCGACAATAATATTGTCAAGCGTAAAAGACTGAAATCGAATCCGAGACTTCCGGGAGGGGCAGACTATACACGTTACGCGGGTCCGTTGCTCTGTAATAGAGCGAGTCGTAGCAGAGCAAGAGAGAGAGAGAGAGAGAGAGAGAGAGAGAGAGAGAGAGACAGAGCTGCGTCATTAAGATCATTTGAATGACGAGAATAAAAATATAGTTAAAAATAAAACGCATCGAGTTGGCTTTAATGACGATCTTAATATTTCAGGCCATTCAAGCGGGGCAATACTTCCATCTAGTGCGCGTGATCGCTCTCTCTCTCTCTCTCTCTCTCTCTCTCTCTCTCTCTCTCTCTCGTGCGAGCACATTTCAATAAAAGCGAAAGAATTCGGAACGCTCGGAGGGAAATTCGTATAGCGGTGCACCGAGAGCGCGCGGCAGTAAAGCTTTTATAGGGAGTCCCCCCCCCCCCTCTAGCCCCCGTTGCTTATCCGCGATTCCTGTTTCTATGCACTCTTTATGACGTCTCCCTGTCGCCGAGGAATATTTGCCAGCGATTTTACCGCGATCGAAATCAATCCCGCGGCGAAACTGTTTCGGTATAATACGCACACACCTGATCGACTCGTTGAAATTTGGAGATGGAGATTTCTATTCAGCGGTCTGAGGATGGGGTGACTTTGTTGGTTTGGGAGAGATAACGATTGGTAGAAATTTATTTTTTTTTGATAGGGTGATAGCGAGCTCTGGTGTAGTATAGTTACTTGTTAATGAGTGAAACGCGTGTAAATGTTTGAAGTGCATTTGAGATTGACATGGATAATTCCTTAGGTTACCGAGCAACAACAGCAGCGACTGTTTGAAATAAACATTTGAAAATTAAACTGCAAAATTGACAGTAGTCATAGAATCGAGTTGAAAATTGTTAAGTTTCAGTAACAAGCGTCGAGCGACAGTGTATAGTTCACTTCCGACTATAAAATTTTCAATAGCTTATAAAAATGATAAATAAATTTGTTTACTTGCTCGTATATTCGTGTCTGCCATTCGCACATTCAAATCCATCGAAAGTCATTCGAGACAATTGGCTAGAATGTCTTTTTCAGCAAATTAAAAGTGAAGTGCTACCGTATCAACTGGCGATTTATATTTCAAACGCTCGCGCAAACGCCACTTTCCAGGAATCCTTTATCGTCCAACAATTCAATAAAGAATTTCCCAGTATGGTAATCAATACAAAGTACACAATTTACCAAAAATTCAAACAATACCGTCACCTACACATCCACCGTATGCTCAACGTCATTGTTTATGATAAACTATACGACCAGCAACGAGTCATTGATTTCATTGACAAGCAATCAGGAGTATACGTCAGACCGAAATGCATAATGTTCGTATTCGATGACCATCCGATAAATTTTACTTCGTTCAATTCCATACAAGATATTCTGCGATATGGTTGGTCGAAAAAAATCCTTGACTTTTCTATCATTGCGCTAAACGCTACTTCGTCCACCTTGCTTGATCACTTTCCATTGATCTACGATTACAATCCATTTTTCAATCTAACCAGATCGCGATTATTCGCTAGGAATATCAAAATCTTTCCCGACAAATTGAAAGACGTCAATAGATATCCCGTGAGGCTAGGCTACTCAAATTTTCCACCATACCAGATTGTAAAGAGAGGCAATAACGGTACAGTCCAAGTTTTTGGCAAAGACTATGCCGTTATCGAGTTCGTCCTAAAATTCATGAACTTTAAAATACTCTTTACTACCGAATTCGACGAATTCGACGAATTGGTCGAATGGGGGGCGTACATGCTGTCGCTCGAGGTAAATTTTCATCACAAACGTTTGGACATGTTGGCGAAATACTCATCCGTGACGAGATTACTGAGACGCTTGATAGCACACAATGAAGAATCGTGCCGCAGCATCGTGGCTGTAGTACCGATCTTGCCCAAAATCCAACTCAGATCGCCTTTGGATATTTTTTGCTACGTCTTATTCGCCCTTTGCGTCGTAGCGATTCTGGCATATGTCAAACGTTGGTTTGGTGTTAGACGAGAGTATTCGAGTCCATTTTATCTGGTCCGATTGATGATGATTCAACCGATCACTCGTTCGCCACGAAGTTTCGGTAATCGTTTTATTTATCTACTTGCGATCGCCTTGTCGATCCTCGCCAACTATGACTTTTATTCAATGTTAATGGACATTGAATTGGATCTTCCAAAGATAGCTTTTGATACTTTCGAGGAAATAGCTTATTCCAACTTACCCATTTACACCTTCTCGCGAGTTCACATTAGTGTTATGTTTGGACGATTGAGCGAAAAAGAGCGTTTGAAAGTAAGGCAGAAGTTACACTACACGCTACCCAGCCAAGAGTGCTTTGAGAATTTAACTCTTTATAAAGATCGTATTTGCCTTATGCGATTTGAATTGGCTATGATTTTTCTCATGAAACATTATAGGCGCGATAGATTGATTGCAGCGAAGATTGCAAATCCGACCTTTATTTGCATCGATCATTTTTTCGTTTTCCAAAGTGGCTTCCCTTTTCACGATAGGTTTATTGAAACTATCAGAAGAATCAAGGAATCCGGTATCTGGGGTTGGCTGACCAACTCTACGCATAATTATCCAATGCCGAAAGGGAAAACGGACAAGGCAGACGATGACATAACAAGGAATTTGTTAATTATTTTGATTAGTGGATTGACAGTAGCATTTTTAATGTTTATCTTGGAGCTTTTTCATGTAAATCCTGCAAATCCGATCAAATCGTGTAGGTCAAGGTAATTCGTGACAATTAATACATCTCGAATTTCCATTAATAAAAATGTTCATTTATCGTTTACTTGCAGAAAAATCGTGAAATTGAAAAAAGATGACCGATTTATGCGTAACGTCAAAATAAAAGTATTGAAAGTTGATCGGTAGTATGGTAGATTGTGAATACCACAAAATTAGTAGAAATATGTATTTATCTGATTTTTATGTTATGACATTTGTAAATATTATGCAGATAATTAAGTTTCAAAAGAAAAACTGTATGTTTCGCTTTGGACGCTGCACGTGTGATTGACTGGATAATTTCTATGGTCACTGATCAATAACAACAAGTATTCGATAAATAAACGTCTGAAATTAAATATAATTATTTTTATAAATAACAGCAGTAAATAGCAAAATCAATAACAGCAACAAATTAAAATTGAAATTGAGTAAAAGCTTCAGTACTAAACGTACGTATCATGCGAATAGTTTAACAAAGTTAAGCCTTCACAGTAAAAATGAATCTGAAAATTGTTCATCTTTTTGGATGTTTGTGTATACAGTTGTCGTATTCGAGTTCATCAAAAGTTATCCAACCTAATTGGCTAGATCGTTTTTTTAAGCAAATCAAAAGCGAGGTGCTACCTTATCAGTTAGTAATTCATACAGCGAGAATAGAAAAAAGAGTCTTCTACGAAGAATCATCACTTCTTCAACGATTAATTAAAGAATTTCCTAGTACAATCGTTCATAGATCAGAGAAAATTGAAAAGGTATTAGCAAATCATCAAATACATCGTATGCTTAACGTTTTCATTCACAAAAAATTGCCCGAATCAAAAAAAATTATCGATCTCATTGACAAATTGTCAGGAGTATTCGTGAGACCGAAATGTATAATGTTCGTGTTGCAAAACGATCCGAAAAATTTTCACGGTCGTTTTATCGAAAACATCCTCCAATATGGTTGGTCGAGAAAAATCCTCGATTTTTCCGTCATCGAAATAAACGCTACCGAAAGCCCAGTCTTTGCTAAATTTCCATCGATCTACGATTACAATCCATTCTTCAACGTCACCAGAAACCGATTATTCGCTGGTGATACGAAAATCTTTCCCGACAAATTAAACGACGTAAACAGATACCCTTTAAAATTACCTTACGCCCAGAAGCCGCCGTTTTTGGAATACAAGAAATACCGCAATGGCACGATCAAAGTATTCGGCCGAGACTTCATTTACATCGAATTCGTCCTAAAACGCATGAACTTCAAAATGATATTCACGACCGAGTTGAGCGAGGACAATTATTACACGTATTTCTCGACAATCAACGAGCACTTCAACGAGGGCAACATCAACATGATGGTACGATATTTACCCGTGAACAGGTCATTCAAGCAACGGCTCTCGGCGCACAGCGAGGAGCATTGTCGCACTGTCATTGCGATAGTTCCGATCCTACCACAGACTCGCTTGAAATTTCCTCCGCACATTTTGTTGTTCGTCTTCTTGACTCCCTGCATCATCATCATATTGGTTCACATCAAACGCTGCTTTGGGATAAGACCGGAGTATCCGAGCTCGTTTTACTTGGTCCGCCTGATATTCGTGCAGACGATCACTCGGTCACCGCAGAGCTTAGGTAATCGACTCATTTACCTACTCGCCATTGTCCTGTCGATCCTCGTGACCAATGGATTTTACTCAATGCTGATGGACATAGAAATGGACCACGAAGAGGTGCCATTTGACACCCTGAAGGACTTGGCTTACTCAAGTTTACCCGTTTACGCCTTCACCAGCCCCAACAGCATCTTGTACAATCGATTGACCGATAACGAGCGTTGGAGAATGAGAGATAAAATAAACACCGGCGTACCAACGAGAGAGTGCGTGAAACTGTTGGCCAAATACAAAGATCGCATTTGCATTTCGCTCAGGCGTGCGGCTAGGTATCTCATAAACAAAGTTCACAAAGCCGACGGAACGGTCCCGATGAAAATTGCAAAGACTCCCCTCACCTGCGTCGATTACTTTTTCACCTTCGAGGCTGGCTTTCCTTTTCACGACAAATTCTTTGAAATCATGAGAAGAGTGAAGGAGTCCGGTATCTATATTTTATTGAGCAAATCGTTAGAAAAGTATCCGTTGCCAAAGGAAAAAACAGAGAAGACCGATGATAACTTGCTGATGAATTTGTCAGTTATTATGATTAGTGGATTTGCCATATCATTCTTAATGTTTGCCTTGGAGCTTTTTGGCATCGATATTGCCAGTCCGGTCAAGTCTTTCAAAAGAAGGTAACTCGTGACAAGTTTGAGTAACATTACGTACAATTATTTAACGAGTATTCTATATCGTTTATATTTGCAGAAGAGGCATTAAATCCAGGCGAATGAAGCAGCCCGTTCGTGTCATTAAAATCAAAGTCTCGAGAGCAGATTGGCGTTAGAATGGATAGTGTGACTCCCACAATTGTATGGCGTAAAATGTATTAAGCTCGTCTTTCTCATATAAGCACAAAATTTTATGATGTCACATCTTCACCGATGACTTTGTAATCGGAGCATTATTACAATTAATAAAACAGCCACTGTTAACATCACTCAAATCGCGCACGATTGTATTCAATCAGTGAAACTACTACTTAATCGCAATCGCTCATATTAGATTTCCCCCCGAAAAAATCCCCTTTTAACAATTTCAAGAACCAGGCAAAAGTCGAGCGCATGTGTACACGGAGAGAAAAAACCAAGAAAAATTACCGATGCGCCACGGTAAAAGTGGACTAATCGTAAACAAACCAAAAATTTGTAGATAAAATCATAAA
>JAPYYQ010003521.1:0-11334 GCA_030522585.1 Anagyrus pseudococci
GCGTCGTTGTCCAGCCGAGCTGTCTCTCCCTCCTTGTTCTCCTCCTCCTTCGCCTCTTCGGCCGATGTCCAATATATCCCTTGGAGAGATCGAGGGGATTCTCGGGGCCCCCACGTTCATGGGATATGTCTCTTGTACGCGTATACGTACAAGACTGCTCTATACCAACGGCTGCTACCTTCTCTCGGATAACGACCTGCGTCCGCGCAGCTTGCGACTTCTTCGGGACCTTTAACGACGACGTTGACGAGTACTTTTTGAGAATACAGTTATACATGCCTCTCCGACGCGCTGCTAAGAGAAATTTAGATGTGCTCGTGATGGCTTCATTACGTGATTGGTACTTGTTCATGTGCTGTTACACATTGTGTCTCGGAAGTGGATTTACCGATTTTCAAGTTGTAGGCTGAATTATTTTTTTATTAGCGTTTGAATAGCTATAAAAATTTTGAATTTCCTTTATTTTAAACATTTTTTTCGAGGTATCTAAATTTTTGTATACAAATTGATGAGAAGCAGATATGTCGAGTTGACTTGTCGCTGTCTACGGTGTTTCACAGAAGAGCATATTCGACTTTGAAATTTAGGAGGGAAGAAAAAATGTATTATTCTATAAATTTATTTAGAACGCTAACCGTATTTTTATAGAACAACAAAAATGATTTTAGTAAATTACAATTATGATAAAAAAAAATTATAATTTTTATTCCGAAGAAGAAAAGTAGGATATATCTGACGATAGACATTGAAGCCGTAGACATGAGGGAAAAAAAGGGTCATCATTTGAGATTGTTCGAATTCCTTGTGTTGTCCGAGAGTAGCGTATACACGAGAGATAGCTACCTATATGCGACGAGGAGGAGCCAGAGCTCCTCCGCTGACGTGTTGGCTCCGGAATCTTCAGTGGGTCAGATCGCAGATAGGACTACGCATGCGTGTGCGTATACGTGTATAGGCCCCGTGCGACTCTCGGAGAGCCTCGCAATATCTCGATTTCCCTGGAGGAGAGCAGAGCAGACGCTTGCCGAGCATGCGCGTCTGTCAATTTCCGATGCTAATTAATTCTTCGCGGAGTCGCCCGAGAAAGTTTCCACCGGATGGGCAATATAATCCGGTTTTGTTCGACGCGCGCTTATATATATATACCCCCGTCGCCTTCTTATTTTTATTTAGCCTCTTCTCCTTTTTTTCTTCCTTTCTTGTTGTTGTTCTCTCCTCCACCTCCTCGGGGCTCCTGCACCGGTTAGCTGCCGCGCGTCCAGCGCTATCCGAATTCGTCGTTGTATAATCGCCCCCCCTCTCTCCTTACGCGCTTCTGCAACGGTGTTGTTTTTTGTTCTTTTTTTTTTAAATTTAAGTTTTTTCTTTTCATTAAGAGCCGCGCGATTACCATCTAGAGTAAGTTGCGCTGGATGAAAGTGGCTTTTCTAGTTCTGTCGGTAAAATGTTGTCTTTAAATAATGTCTCCGAACGCGCGCGATCGCAGTAAGTAACTCACCCGCTGCTCATTTTTTCGCGTACATTCGTACACGGTTGCATGTACGAGCCGACCGACTTGCCTTTTTCAAAATCGCATTATACTTGCAATGACGATATTAACACAGCGTGTAATTGTAAGTTCGTTTCGCCTGTCTCGCGACGCGATGTTACCGTTTCTTCCGATCACATAAAAATATTGCGTATACGTACCAGTGGACCACCTAGAAGAGCCTCATGACCATCGGCTTTTTTACCAACGTACACACAATCAGCTTTCGTATACTAAGCGACTCTCACGCGCTTGTCTCGGAAGCTTCGCCTCAACGAAATCCTGAAATTTAAAATTCAATGATTAATCATGTGGACTTTAAAACTTCGTGAAAACCACACGAGGCAAACGTCGAGGATCTCCGCCCGATAACCAAAGAATGCCCAGTTTTTTCTCCCCGAGCCTTCCAGTACTACAGACCAACACAGAACCGACCTAAGAGCGAGAGGCTGAGGGAGAGGGCGAGAGGGGCGGTCTCAGCTCAGTCGAGGGGGGCATTTCACGGGCGATTTCGGCGACGCGGACTCAGGTAAAGTCAGCCGAGTGTCTCCTGGGAGCAGGCTTGGGCTTTCTTCGCCCATATCCCAGGCCCCGTGTACACCTTGTGCGATCTTTCTCTCTCTCTCTCTCTCTCTCGCTTGGCGGCGAGGTCCCCGAGGATTCGTATTCCAAGTCACGCTGTATGCTCGTGTCCTGAGAAACCAGCCACGCAACGGATCATAGGCTCGATCCGCTGACGCAGCGCGCGATACACATACCGCCCGTGTTAGCTCGGTTTTTTTATTCTGCGACTGTTTATACGGCCTCCCCACCGCCCTCTCGTGCTCGGGCATACATCGTGGCTTCATTTTTTTTATTGTTGTAAGGGCGTTGTTGTTTTTCTTTTCGTTTTGGTTTGTCGCTGGGGGATTAATTGTTCGTCTTGTTCGTCATTTGTCGGTAGCGAAGACACGACCGTTTATAAAAAATCGCCATAAGAAAGCGTTTCGATATTCATTTCGCTCTTAAAAATAAGGGCCACACAAGTTTTTCTAGTGTGAAACGTCAAATAAAAAAGTTTCAAATCACGACATCGAAATTGAATATTCGAGTGAATATATCGACGATCGCAAAGTCAGAATATCCCGGCATATCACCTAAAATTATTCATGAACAACGCGGGCAACACATCCCCCTTTTTTAACGGGCCATTGAATATTTCAAGCGCCAATAATGTATAAACCGTAGCTCTAACGCTCAAATCTCAAAGTAATACAGTCAGCCGTTGTGAGCGAGAGAGCCCGAGCTCTCAACACATAACCGAGAGAGAGAGAGAGTGGCTCTCGCGCTATCAATCACCCCTCTGCGCGTATATGCCTCTGTATATAAAATCAAATCCGCCATCATCCTTCCGCGTCCTCACCACCTCCCAAATATGCCCTCGATAATCGAAAATGACTCAGCCCCCCGCCACACTAGTGCCTCTGATTCCATGAGCGGCAAAATGAAAAACGCATTCGCGGAATGGTGTATAAAGAACATAAGGCTGGAAAAGCGTGAAAGATTATCAAACGAAACCCGTTGTACTAGAGACGGAGGGAGAGAGAGAGAGACTGGTGGGGAGCTCACGCCCGCACGAGTATAGGGTCCAGCAAGTGGGTTTGCCCGCGCGCCTATCCTTGGGGACAGATACGTCAGCGGGGACAGGAGAGGACTGCGGGCGCGGCAGTGCTATACCGGGGGGCTGATTCGAGCCGCTGGGAGCAGAGAGTCGAGTTGGACGAGCCGCGGCCAGGCTCTCTCTCTCTCTTTATACCCTATGCTATACCGCTGCACTGGAGTTCTCGCCATTTTTTCTCTCGCCTCGATGGGGCTTATTTTTTTTTATTCAAGTCGATTGTGAACGCGAGCTGGAAAGGAAAACGCTACTGGCTCGCGTACGCTTCTTTCTCGATTTGTGCGTTCTTTTGGCGTTGTTGTTGCCTTTTTAACTTTTTATTCGGAGACACAGCGCGATCCATCAAACCTGCATGTCGGTAGCCATTAGCCGTCTCCTGTCGTCGATTTTATTCTATACCTCGCCCGGTGTATCTTCCTCTCGTTCTCTCTCTTTTTTTCTCTATTCCAGTGGTGTTTTTTTTAAATTATTTTTCCGATTTTCTTGCTAGGGGTTGCTTACTGGAAACCGTATTTTATTTTCGTTATCGCAAGTTTTACCGGTTACTCACGCTGCTACTGTAAAATGTAATTATACAGCTAATTGTTAATAATCTCAAAAAGTATATATCAATCTAACGTCACATTTTTCCGTAAGAAATTCAACTCTTATATAATTTCCAAAGAAAAAGCTCCAACTAAAGCTGAAAACAAACGAACAAGAAATTACTTTATCAGTTGATCCCGAAAATTCCCATCTTTATCCGGTTACAAACGCGCGGCCCAAAGTAAGTCGTGTTATACCTCGTGTAATCCCCGGCTGGTGTATAGCCATAGAGCAGCTCTCGCGCACGCGCCTCAAAGATCCCCAAGCTGGGGCTGGGAGAGAAAACTTGGCCAGGGTGGAGCGAGAGCGTATACAGGGCTTCGCTCGACGCGATGGACACGCGCCCGCGGGAGCAGGAACGCGCGCCTATCCATCATGCCGATGTCAGGAGTCTCGCTGCTGGCCCTCGCCCACTCTCTCTCTCTCTCTCTCTCTCTCTCTCTCTCTCTCTCTCTCTCTCTCTCTCCACACCGCACACCCTCCCCCCAGCGGAGAGAAGCTCCGGGAAACAACTGGCTACGACATTCTTCCGTGCTACCGCTCCGACACCCTGCCACCACCCCGGCACGGCTCTTCTCTCCTCGCCGATGATGTGCGATCGCAGAGGCGAATATGAGTTTCCAAAGGCGAGCTTCTCGCTCTACGCCCTGCCTGTCGCCGAAGACCCTTTTTTTCCTCCTTCTTTGCACGCAATTCTGGAAATTGAGCTAGTTTTCGGGATTTATGAATTTTGTTGGGCGAAAGTTGGCAAAGTCCGTACGGAGGCCGGCGCTTTTTTTTCTCTTCGCGGGCAGCCAAGCTGGATTAATTTGAGTTTGCTTGACGTATTGGCTGTGTGTCCCTCGTATTAACTTTATCGAGTTTTTCTTTCTTATTTTTCCTTGTAAAACACACCTAAGGCGATGCCGCTGTTTCAACGTGTTATTTTCAAAGGCAGGGCAAAAAGATCAGTCGTGACGTCTCAGTGCGTAGCATCTTCGCTTTGCGTCGTCGACGGGCAGGGCCGCTGCGTAATTAGCCGAGTTGCTTGGCGGCGGGTGGGGTGAGAGGGCTATTACACGAGGAGGCAGCTATTAATTAAGGCTTAGGGAGGCAAGTAGTAGGTAGTCGAGCGTATAGAGCTCTTGCCGGCCGATGTCGTTCCCTTAACGTAAGTATACACGTGCTAACAATGGCCGGGGCGAGGGGCTTATCAATCATCGGCGCGCTCGTTCCGAGGGATCACTCGTCTTGATAAGCTGGTTCCTTGCGCTTGGGCACGCGCGCCGGCCGAATCGACGCGCGACTTTGACGTCTAAATTTTCTGCAAAAACTCCCTCTGACGTCTCACTCTCTTTCACGCGCGCTCGCACCTTCTTTTCCTCGGCTACGTCGACGTCGCTCGCTGTATACGAGGAAAAGCGATTTCCAGGGGCGTATGTGTGCGCGTCGCTGGAAAGCCTCTGCGCGATTCTATTTGTTGGACGATTGTGTAGCGCTACAGAAATCAAGCCTGACGAAGATCGATCGGCTGCTCGACGCTTTTTCGGGCCGCGTCAACAGTCCTCTCTTTCTCTTTCTTGCTCAGCAACGTCAACTACCTCCCTACGTCTCTTTTTTCCCCGAGCTACGCAGTTCTCGTGGCCTTTATTTCCCCTGCTGCGAAGAAGACGTGGACGGACAGGGGGAGGCCGGCCTACATACGACAAGCATTTTACTCATTTCGCAGATGCTGCCAGTCCTCGAGAACTGAAGTTTCTATTAGCAGCCGAGCTTTAGCCCGGATATGGGCTCCCCTAACAATGTCCACTCTTCGATTACCCTATATGCGAAGCTCCTCTTCTTTGTTTTCATCCATTCCTTGATTAATTTTTCAAATACAAATCTATTGTTACATAAATTTTGCAAGATACATATCATTTGTTTTAATTAAATTAAATTAAATAATACGGGATAAATCATTTTAATTGTATATTAAATTTGTGTTTGTTGAATATTATTCTGCACTTTATAAACCATAACATTTTTATTACTTTAGTAAGATTTTTTTCGTTCCGATATTTCAGTTGTAACACATTTCACTTGATTACTTTTTCATCTTTTATGTTTTCACCGATTACAGATAAATATTTATTACAGGTAAAATACCCTATGGAAGTTATTAGCTTCCAAAGTAACAGTCGAAATATTTTTTACTTTATTAAGATAAGTAAAAAATATTCCATTTATTGACTATAAATAAAATAGTTAACTAACTTATCGGCCACTGTTTACAAAAATCTTACGATCGATGGCAAAATGAAATTCTGTATTCCTAACAGATGGTAAAACTGCATTTACCGACCACCCGCTTCGATTTCATCCTGGTCGAGTTGGTCGAACTGCTTCACAGAGGGCTTGATGGTCGAGGTCACGTGACTCGAGCTCCCATCATAATGGGCTCGAAACAGCTGCCGACAGAGAGACGGGGGTGGCTTACACTGTCAGATGCTCCGCCTATAAATCAACCATTCGTCGTGGCGGGGGGAACGGAAGAGAAAGGACAGATCGAGACGCCATGTTAACACACATAAACAAACCTTTCTCGTACCTTAAGCTGATAACGGGCTTTTATCGACTTTCCACGTTATTTTCTCTACTGTAAACATTGCATTCTATTGTTGCTTGATTATATAAATGTGAAAAATCAATTTTTATACATTTATTTATATTTATGTAATTTATTATATTTTAATATTCATTGATATACACTTGTGTATTTGAAAAAGTTTTTTTTTCACTGTAATTGTTATGATGTAATACGAATTCAATTGATTTTTCCTCAAAGACAACATTTATTTGGTATAGTTGACCGGGCGTTTTGCCGTGAAAAAATTAATTCTCATTTCAATTGCTTCGAATGCTATTTGTCATCGCAAAAATCACGAGGCTACTAATGGTGAAAGACTCTCCTCTGCCCAAGACCCAAAGACTAATTAGTGCGAACATTAATCTTTCCAATGGTGGAGATGGCTCAAACCAATTTTCGGATCTCGAATAGGGAAATAGAGACGTTGATTGGTTTCTTTAACAATTTAATACAGCAAATAATTATTTCCTTTCACGATTTTTTCTCAACTACAACATTTTCAAATCTTGTTCCATTTCTTTTGTCTAATTGTCGGATAAGTATAGATTTTTACTCTTTATCACGAACCGCAACGTAAAGCACTTCGAGAAAAAAACGCTATTCAAAATTCAATTTCTTTTTTTTTACAACAGTTAAAAAAAAAGCTAGACGCTTTCGAAGTGTAATAAATAATTTCAAGCTCGGCGCAATCAACTTCGTGAAGAGAAAATATAACCGAAGCCATTTCACATGATAGATTTTCATCGATGCGTTACGTCAAAAAATTAATTTATTCATAAGCTACGCCCGAGATAGGTTCCTTTGAACCGCGGCCGCGCTTAGATAATATTTAATTTCTCCCCGCCTCGACAAAAATGCTCGAGCATTCAATTATACAAGGGTATAGAGCGGGAGAAAAAAATTAAGTGTTATAAATTTGACGTAGCCGGGGCCCGGGCGTTATCAATCATTAATCAGATGTTAACACACTTTTTCGTCGACAAGAGCGCTCGCGTATACAGAGGCGAGCGGAAAGCCCGTGTACGCGCTGGTGTCCAGCCGCGTAAACTAATCGAGTCTTGCTCAACCGAAACAAAACGAAAAAAAGGCCGGGAGCTCGGTTGGAGAAGAGAGAGAAAAAAAAGAAGAAGCCGGGAGTCGGTCTAATCGTCCAATCCGTGTAGACCGAAATCGCGGCGCGCTTGCTCTCGGTTAATCTTGCGAGCATGAATCTTCAGCGCTGTATTCGTTGAAGCGCCGCGGACCCATGATAGATCGTGCGCTATGGGGCTACTGTTATGCCCGTGCGACCCTGTTTTCGTGCCGCGATGGCCTATACGAGAGGGCTATACTCTCTCGTTTACGCGCACATCAAATTACGTTAAAGCGCGGATTAATTATATCGGTATTGTTTTACGACGCTGCATCGGTGATTAATGCCTTGGAAAAGCCGTAGGCGACAGTCTTATAACGGTATAGATGCGCTCGTGATGTGTACGGGAGCGAGGGGAAGGATATGGAGGGAGAGGCTCGTTGTCCGTCTGTTCGACTGGAGGTTGCGCGTGTAATAGATCTGGTCAATTGGACAAAGAATTTACGGGGGGGCTTCGGAGGAGGCTTGTGCTTCGGATTTCTTACATGGACGTTTGACGATGGCTTTTATTTATGGTCCGTGCGCTTGTATATTGATAGTGCGACTTTTTTCGTTTTCAATTGGGATTTTAATGTTTCGAAAATGCTTATAAAGAAGATTAGCCGCGCGTTGACGAAAAAAAGAGGATAAACAGTGTTTTCGACGACAACGCGTATCAACAGTAAAATGAAGAAAAAAAAATTAACGGGAACCTTCATACTGAATTGTCCATATTTAATCTCAAAACAGTCATTTAAGCGAAGAGAGAGGTAGAGAGAAAAAAAAGGAGAAAAGAAAAGCCGTGATATATTAGACTAGAGCATGATTAATTTATAAAAAATCATTCGGACCGCACACTTGGCGGAGTCAAATGAATGCTCGATCTGCCGAGAGCGCGCAGTATGTTCGCCGGCTCTCTCTCTCTCCCTCGGCGTCAAAAGGTGTTTTCGAACAAGAAGCCGCGGACAATCGTCAGGCCGCGCGCGGTCGTCCGACAGAGATACAAAAGGAAAAATAAAAAAAAGAGGCATGGGAGAGAGAGAGGACGAAATCAGAGAATGGAATTGAGGCGAGACGGCCGCGAGACTGTAAACTCCAGACTCAGCGCGAAAGCAAAGGAGCGATGGCGAGGGGAAAGAGGGGGTCGGTTAGGTGTGGCGCGGGAGAGCAGATAACAGTGGGATAAGCTTCTGTTAAAGGCCACCGCAGGGCCGTTTATCATCCGCTCGTATCTCCCTCGTCGTCGACGCGTCTCGCTCTCTTTCACTCGCGGCTTCTCTCTCTCGCTCGTGAGGCAAGTGAGAGGTAAGAGGGGGGTGCTGTTGGGAGCGAGAGTTAAAACCTCAGCATGACTGGTGGCTCTCTCGGTAGCCGATAGACGTGTCACTTATGCATCCGGCGCGAATCAATGGGCCACCACCACAGCTTCACTTTGCTCGAGCTGCCCCACTATACGCGTTCGCCTCGCAGCCCATCATTAGTCATTTCGTGTATATAAGCGCGCAAGGATGCGCGCTCGGCGATGCCAGCCGCCTACGCTCGCTCTTTTTCGACGAGCACACCCACATACACACGTGGAGTAGCTGGGCTTGTGTGCTGCTATAAGAATGTTGTAACGGACTCGAGGCACAAGGTCATCCGCGATCGATGTATCAAAAAGCGCGGAGGCAGTGGTAAAGTTCATTCTCGCCGCGCACACTCCGCGATTGTCGGCTTCGGAGTGCTCTGGGTGAGGGAGAGTTGCGAAAAGAGGCTGCGCGCTGTGTGCAGATATACTTACGGTTAATAATGCCTTGTTCTTGCACAGCAGAGTTGTGGCCGGATTTTGAATGCGAATATTGATTGCGTTTATACAAAAACCACAAGGTATCTCGTTAGGGACAATATTTAAATTTTCAGATCGAATAGAGCAATAAAGTGATCATTAATTTTCTACTAATAAGTAGCAAACCGTAGCCAAGGTGAATCACAACACTACAGTTCTCCCTATACACCCGATGCGTACACACACATAATATATCCTGTGCAGTTGTACATTATTTTTCCAGAGATATAATAATAAGCCTATAGAGAGCAGCGGCCGAGGGGGGAGGGGGGCAAACTAGGCGGAAAATTAATAGCCCGTTGTCCTCGATGGAGCAGGCAAACAGTATACACATATAGTACAGCTATAGAGTCGAAACGAAAAACGAACAATGCCTCGTTCACCTGAAAAGACTTCCCACGCCGTAGTCTGCAACGTACACACACACGCGCGCGCACCGGGGAGAGTCAATGCGCTAATGATATATGCGCTACGGCGGGGCTGGAAAAAAAAAGAAACAACGCGCATTGCGCAAGTATTAGAGGGGGCGTCAGAGCTCTCTTCTTTCTCCGTTCGCGGCGAAGCTATGGGGTGCCCTCCCTCCACGATATTACCTGTCCGCCCGCGGACCCTGACGGACACGCCGCTCTTTCTCTCCCGCTCACGTGTTGCCCGGCCACTTATATCATTCTAACGATCCCGGAGACTGCCTGCAGCCAACGGAGCCTCTGTACGAGGTTTATAAGGAACTCGTTTTTCGCGCTTCCTCCGGCGCACTTATACATTGCTCTTTCGCGGCGTGTACATCGGTTTGTCTCCTTATTGGCGACCAAAGTGTCGATGGTTGTATTCATATAGCCGCCTTATTTGCCCGCGATTGCTCGATCAAATTACACACCCGGTGGATCATCGATTTTCGCGATCGTCATTAATTTTTCCACGTCGATAAATCGACGTAGTTGTCGAGTGCTTTAATAGAGCGTCAATTGACTTCCGAAAGGCCAGGCCGCATTTACATTAGGCATCATCCCTCTCTCGAGCGCAGTGTATACTAAGCTTAAGCAGTCGCTCTCCATGAAGTTGGTCCATTTAAAACAATCATGAAAAGCGGCAGGGCGCTCTATGCTCCTACTGCTCCGACAATCGAAGATTAATCTTCCGCTCTCCCCTTCGCTCGTGTTCGACTTGACCTCTACACTCGTCGACGCAGCTCCTGCTTTTATATGGAGAGACCGAGAGAGAGGGTTGCTTGTTTAATGCTGCCGATTGCCTGGGTAACTCGAAACGAGTACATAAATTCTATTTGCGGGCAAAGATAGTGTGCGCGTGTGCCTGTTGTACGTGTGAGGAGGATTACGAGCGGCCGGGAGTAGTCGCGCGGGCTGTGCAAAACGCGCGGAGAAAGACAGCCGGACAGTCTCTCTCGGTTCAGCAGCCATCTATCATGCGGACATTGGCTGCGTTCACAGTGGAGGATATGTGAGCAAAACTTTTAATATGTTTATCGTATCATTTAAGCAATATTATGCATACAAATATTTCTGCGAAAAACCAGTACATACTTGGGATACGTTTCCACACATAACTAGTGACGGTCATGAAACGGTACAACAACAAACGAAGGATACACATGTAAACGTACTTGATCTTACGCTAGGAATAAAATTTGAAAATGCCTTAACAGTAGCACATCAATACTGCAATATGATTCCATAAATGCTTGTGTATAAGCTGGTTTCTGTATGCATATATTTTCTTCGTTAATTTTGCACTAGCCGTACTTTATTCGTAAATATTATCAAAGTTAATAGTTCAATATAATAGATATTGATAAATTCATGAGATCGCTTACAAATGTGACCCCTTTCTCACCTAGGTGGTTCGAAAAACGAGTTCGTTAAATACATAGATGAAAAGAAACGAAGAGATAAGTAAGGACTGTTGAAACGAAATAATAGTTACAATTATAATATCCTTTTATCTTAGAAATATACAAGATTGAACTTTTATGTTACATGGTAGTTCAACAGTGACACTCCAC
>JAPYYQ010003522.1:0-10858 GCA_030522585.1 Anagyrus pseudococci
TTGTGTACAATCTTATGCGTGCTGAATCATCATTGTGTACAATCATTGTGTTGAATGTGTAAGGTGTAGGATTTTTCGGTGTAGTAAAGAACCCATGCCCATGTAACAGATGTAACATTGAGCTAATAATGCACTGAATATGTGTACAAAAATGCAAGAGGCTAGGAAGAATAGATCAGGAGATAAACACTTGACGAGAATCTGACTCCGTACCCTGATTTTTCAGCCTGTGTAAAAAAATCAGGGTACGGAGTAAGATTCTTGTCAAGTGTTTATCTCCTTATCTATTTATCCTAGCCTCTTGCATTTTTGTACAAAATTTAGTGCATAATTAACTTAATTTTACATCAGTTAGATCAGGAGATAAACTCTTGACAAGAATCTTACTCCGTACCCTGGTTTTTTGATACAGGCTAAAAAATAAGGGTTGCGGAGTAAGATTCTTGTCAAGTGTCTATCTCCTCATCTATTTATTCTAGCCTCTTGCATTTTTGTACACATATTCAGTGCATTATTAGCTCAATGTTACATCTGTTACATGCCTCACAATTCTCTAGAAAGAAATATCACTTTTTCAGCCTGTCCCCAAAATATGGCTAGCAAGTAAAATTTTTTCAACCATGTAGGTCCTTATCTATACTTCCTGGACACTTCCATGTTTGTAAACATATTTAATTGGCCATGTTTTAAATAATAATAATATCTTTACAAGAATGGAAGTGTCTAGAAAGTAAATTTAATGAACTACATACTTTGAAAAATTTCACTAGCTAGCCATATTTTGAGGACAGGCTGACAAAGTGATATTTCTTTCTAGAGAACTGTGGGGCATGTAACATATATAACATTGAGCTAATAGTGCACTGAATATGTGTACTAAAATGCAAAAGGCTAGGATAAATAGATGAGGAGATAAACACTTGACAAGAATCTTACTCCGCAACCTTGATTTTTTGATACAGGCTGAAAAATAAGGGTTGCGGAGTAAGATTCTTGTCAAGTGTTTATCTCCTCATCTATTTATCCTAGCCTTTTGCATTTTAGTACACATATTCAGTGCATTATTAGCTCAATGTTATATATGTTACGTGCCCCACAGTTCTCTAGAAAGAAATATCACTCTCTCAGCCTGTCTTTAGAATATGGCTAGCAAGTGAAATTATTTCAAGTATGTAGTTCATTATTTTTACTTTCTAGGCACTTGCAATTGAGTACACGTATTCAATGGATGGTTCATTAGTGATTTTAAAATTGAGTAGAACATAAACACCTGCTTGCTTGACTGACGATTTTTGAACGTCGGAGTTACGAGACGTGAATGCACTTTAGACAGTCCTATTTTTTGTGTTTTGTTAGATTCTGTGCTTTTTATTCTGAGAGACTTTTTATTAATTATGTCTTATTAATTGTAAAGTTCTTAATATATATACGACCGAGTGTTTATAAATGGCGTTACTGAGCGGCGAATGTTCTGCGCGTTACCTACTTGTCGGTGCCGGTGTCACTTATTTTCCTAGGATATAATTACTTGTAATAATTTATAATATGTTTTAAGTAATTTAAAGTAAATAATAATTTTTTGTTATTTTCCTGTGTAGTTTCAACATTTCGTAGACCATTGGAAATTCTTTATCTGCTCTTATAATCAAATTGTCTGCTCTGTCTGTAAACTTATTCTTTCATTTCCTGTTTTATAATAAGGTGAGTAAAAATCTTTTTACTGTGCTATTAAATACATAAATTCATAATATTTGATTTTTTTATTTTATTTTTATAGAGATATGGCGCACGACGTCTATAATCTAACATTTGAGTCAGAGACGCAACGAGGTAATTTCAAGTACTGGCTGACTCAAAGAGATATCGTATACTCTTATGATTTTTTCAATTTACCAAACAAAAGTGAAGTATTTGAAGTTGTCGGATCGATTAGTCAATTTGAAAAATTGATTATTGAAATGAATAATGCGGCGGTCGAAAAATTCGATAAAATTATTATCTTTAATTTGTCAAATCACTATACCATGATGTATTGTAACGTCGATGGTGATGTAATGAATGTCGTTTTCGTTGACAGCAAAGGTAAATCAATGTTTTTTAATGCGTACCTGGAAATTATAAGAAAAAGATGGAAAAAAACAGCTAAGACAATTGTCGATGACTGGTCAACGAAGCAGCAAATAGATGATCATAATTGTGCCTTGTACACATTAATGAATGCGCGCCAAGTATACTTGTACTTTAGTAAAAAGTTAAAAACACGTAAATTGTTCATTCCGAAGAGTATCGAGCACGAACGCCATACTTTTGAGATGTTACGAGTTAAACTAGCTCATAAAATTTCACAAAAATACGTCATAGATGAAAATACTGGATTATCCGTTGATCGGTAATATTATTTTATTTGCATTTAGCTTTGCCTATTTTGATATTCGTTTGATATTGACGAAGAATATTTTTTCCAGTTCAGCGCCAGTAGCAGCAGCAGCAGAAGTGACCACAACTTCAGTTGCGGCTGCGCCTACAGCACCAACTAGTTTAAAAAGACGTAGAAAATCATCAACAGACAGTAATGCTGCGTCGCACGATGCTCCTAAGGAATCTTGTAATAAAGCTGAAAAAAGTCAAGAAAAGGATCAGGAGAATAATTTGTATACGGCTACGGAAATATGGAACATTATTCAAGGATGGGAAGTCGCAACAAATTTGAGAGTGATACCAACAAGTAAGGCAGTAGCAACAACAAAACAAATAAATAAAGAATCGCCAAAAAAATGCAAAGTTTCAAGGTAAAATTTTAAAGTTATTAATTTTTAGAAGGTAAATTAAAAATTTTTCAACGTCGTCTTTTCATTAACATGTATATTGATTAAATTAATATTGTTTAAATAATCATTTTATAATTTTTAATGTTACATAGCGACACGACAAAAGTACAGCCATTAACAAAATCAATAGTAAACTATAAGTACTCAACGTTTATACTTAATTTTTTTTTATTTTATAGTACAATTACACATCAGAAAAATACATGCACATATAGATATTTCTTACGATATATTTTTTGCTTTATCGTAGATTACGATGAAAATGAAGCTTTGGAATCCATTTCAATACCAAAATATGAAACAAAGAAATCGTTTGAATTTGACATTGCAAATAATATGGACGTAGATTCTATATTTATCTGCGGCAGAAGCGTATTGCTTTTTGAGCCCGAAGACGTAAATAAAGTTCATATAGATTGGCCTCGATACGATCAAGTGCAAAATGTTAAAGCAACAAAAGCCTTGGACAAATACTTTATTAGAAAATCGTACGATATTGAACTATTAGTGTTTGTTGAAGCTCCGTTTAGCAATTTTGACGCGCAAACAATATACGTAATGTTTTGCTTGGATAAACGATTGGCGTACAACAAAACTAATTACGCGACTTCCTTCTCTAAATTGGTCTTGCAACCAGCAATGCTGAACTTGAACAAGCAGTCAAACAGTTACCGATACTACGTGCCAGATCGAGCAAAGTCAAAAGACAAATGGACGAGCCTTTTTAAGACTGAATGGATTCAATTTGCAGAAATGGTCGATTTTTATAATAACAAATTCATACGAAATCACCAAGCAGTCGTCGATGTTTTGTTTTATAAATGTAATCATGGTATAAGGTGAGCAGTTGTTATTCAATTATAAAAATATACATAAATTTATAAAAAAATATATAAATTTTTGTTTCGCAGGAGTCAAGTTGAGGACGGCATTAATAGGTTAGAATCTATGTTAAACAAAAAATATTATTACCATCACATTTTGAGTCAGGTGCACGTAGGAGTGTCATTGCCTTGTGCAGAAAATACAATATACCTATTTGATTTAAAAAAGTCTCGGCAAATATTTAAAGAAAACATTTGTTACAAACCGTCTTTTTTTTTGAAACATTTTGGATACGTTTACGGAAACAACAGCATCATTTCGCATTGGGGTTTCCAGTATTTTCAGGCTTATGAAACACTGAGTCATCGGATTAAAGATAAATCATTTTCGGCAGACTTTTTATGTCACTGTATGACTAACGGTTACGGAAGAGCGCGTTTTCAAAAATATGATAACCTTCGAAATAAGGCAAGAACGTCTCTACTAGAATGGTCCTCTTATGTAGAGGGCACAAAGGCTAGTCTCGATCTTAGGATCGAAGTAGTTAAAAGTTTAAACGATCCTCTCACAGAATTAATAGTCAAGAGCAGCAAGGATGAAGAACGCGTCGATAAAGTTTTCTTAAAATTCATTAATTGGCTTGTCGAGGAAGACATAATTTGTGAATTTTCAAAATGGCACGACTACATCGAAAAGTGTTTGCGAACCGATTTGAATCTTCTGAATGTCATTATAAATTCGACAAGATGCGCTCCATGTAAAGAACTGCAAACGGCTTCGTACACGGCAGCACAAAGAGTAATATGCTTTATTCAAAGCAATGCTGCCGTGTACGATTACAAGTACCTAAAATCGATGGAAATAATTACATCAGGTTAGTACAATAGATTATTAATACTATTAAAACGCAGGTTTCAATAATTTCTTATTATTTTATATTCTAGAAGACGATGAAAGGAACCAAGTGGATCAGTTCAGAAGAATGTACATACCACTGACGATAAAAACTTTCGAAAAACAATCGTACAAATTTTTATCGTCACTCGCTCCTACGTATCTAAGGTAACTAGAAAATCTTTATAATTATTTTATTAAATAATTATAAAGATCTTTTAAAACAATTATTATTGTTTTCTTTATTTATTTAATAAATTTTATTTAATAAATTTCCAGAATTATTTACGAAAACTCACGGGAAATCGACGGAATCGGTCAACAAGAATTCACAAGCATTTTTAATTACATATTAGTCGACGCATACGATCCAAATGTGTTGTGCCGATATTATTGGAGAATGCTGGCCATTATGCATTCAACTATCACAAAAACGCCAACAACAAAAGTCGACGATTATTTCTCCAAAAGTAGACAAGTGGAACGACAACATGTGGTCGTTTCACGCCATGACGTGCTGCAATCAATAGTAAATCCAAAACTGATGTACACCCAATTGATTGTCGGCCACGTTTTCGCAGATAAAGCAGTGCACGAAAATGCTTATTTGATAAATATAATAAAAAGTTATATCAAGGAGCACATTGCGTATGTGCCAACATCAATTGTTAACGGTATATCAAGTAACGACAGATGGTCCGTCGTGGTCGACAAAGACCGTTTAAAACTTATAAATGTAGAAAATCCAACAGCATTCAGTAATTATGCGTACAAAGTAGCGAATTTAAAAGCCGGAGGTCGAATAAACTTAACAGATGAGAAAGATTTTAAAAAGTTTGACAATAATCAAGGAAAAAAGATAAAAAATGAAAAGTCAGTACACATTGATGAAAAAAGATTGCAAGATGAAAAAATAATCAAAGAGATCATCGAACAAGATGAAGCTGCTGGTAGTGCTGTTGCTGCTGTGACTACTAAGGAATCCCAGAAAAAAAAAATTACAAAGGTTAGTCATTATCATTCTTTTATGTTAATGTTACTTTTGCATTATTATACTTATAAACAAATAATAATCTACTTATTTTTAATCAGAGTGACGAAGACGCAGACCGGCAGTATACAGAAGAAGAAGATATGCTAATTTTTCATCAAATATTTCTTCAATTCAAGAAGAATGAATCAGACAATGACGAAAAAAGCTACGCAAAGAAGAAGATGAAAAAAAATTTTAATAAAACCGATTTATACAGACAGATTGTCTTAATCATGGAAAAGAAAGGTTACCAGAGAAATATAGGATCTGTAAGAAGAAGGTGCGAACGCCTTATGGGAATAGGAACAGACGGATTGAAAACTAAATATAAAAACTTAACCGATGAATATATATCTGTTTTAACAAATAATTGGATTAAAAATAAATGTTGAAACAAAGAAAATAAACAAAATATTTTCTTATATATTTACCAATTAATATTCGTTATTTTCCTTTCTTATTATCGTTATTAGCATCTAGCTTATATTTAAATAACAAGATGTTAAAATGCGCGCGCGAGTAAACGAAAGAGTAAGAAGAATGATCAGTCACAAATTAAGACGATTTTTAACGCATTTGTTTAGATAAAAGCGTAGATTTAATACAGGAACATAATGAAATAATAGAGAATAATAAAGGTATAATACGAAGAAATGAAGAGAGAGAGAGAGAGAGAGAGAGAGAGAGGGAGGACAAGAACTTTTTATATCCTATCTCCAGCGCTCGTGATCGGCTTCTCTTAGTTTTTATTACTTTAGCGTCTCTCTCTCTCTCTCTCTCTCTCTCTCTCTCTCTCTCTTGATCTCTTATCATTAATTTTCTGCTTATTGAAAAGGAGAGGATGCGTCCCTACAACGAATCGAAGTCTACGCTGCCTTAGGATTTGAAGTAGCTGCTTTTCAAGGTGTGTACCAGATGACGTGCGATCCAGAGCGCTCTTTTCTCCCTCTCGCACTATCTAGAACTCTGTCTCCCGCTCTCTTTTTTACCTTAAATTGTTTAATTATTATAGAAACTACAGGGCAAGTAATATTCGCGAGTCTCTGTTTATCTTACTGGCCGTTGTCTCCTTTCGCTTGCTGCTGATACGACGATCTTGTCTATGATTAAAGCGCAGAAGCGACAGTCAGATAGGTGGGAATTGATTTTTAGGGCTTCAGCATTGCAAAGATTACTTATAAATCTGTCTGTGAGCGAACGTTCAGTAATTCAAATATTATAGGAGTTCCTGGCAACTTACGCTGCTTTAAACGCACACTCTCTCTCCATCCCTCTCTCTCTCTCTCTCTCTCTCTTTCTCTTGTGCTCTTTCTTATCACAAATTGTTAAGAAATCTTTTAAAAGAAAAGCAAGCAGATTTGCATCAAAATTAAAACTGCGCTGCCTGGAAGTTTCGCAGTATCTCCGGGGCGCGGTATGTGCAAGTCCACGTTTGATCGACTGACTGTGACGTTAAGAGATACCGGTAGCCTCCGTGGCACTTCCGCACTCTCTTTTCCTCTCTCTTATTTCAAATTCGTTACGTTTAAGAAAGAGAAGCTTATTTATTTGCCACCAAGCCCAATGAAATCGGCATAAGGGCGAGGGGCTTGTGAGATTCGCCGTACAAGAGCAGCTCTCTTTCTCTCTCTCAGCGCTTGTTGAGAGAGAGAGAGAGAGAGAGAGAGAGAGAGAGAGAGAAACAAATAATTATCTACTTATTTTTAATTAGAGTTACAATAACGCAGACCAGCAATACACAGAAGAAGAAGATATGCTAATTTTTCATCAAATATTTGTTCAATTTAAGATGAATGAATCAGTGAATGACAAAGAAAGCTACGCGAAGAAAAATATAAAAAAAAGTATTAATAAAACCGATATATACAGACAGATTGTCTTAATCATGGAGAAGAAAGGTTACCAGAGGAATATAGGATCAGTAAGAAGAAGGTGCGGACGCCTTATGTAAATACGAACAGACGAATTGAAAACTAAATATAAACACTTAACAGAAAAATATATATCTATTTTAAAAAACAATTGGATTAAAAGTAAATATTAAAACAAAAAAAAATATTTCTTTCTTTCTTTTCTTTCTATTTAACTGGACGGGGGTCCGTTAGAGGACATCGCTACGCCACAAAAGAAAATAATTAAATAACAAGATGTTAAAATGCGCGCTCGAGAAAACGAAAGAGTAAGAAGGATGATCAGTGACAAATTGAGACGATTATTAACGCATTTGTTTAGATAAAAGCGTGGCTAAAATACAGAAACATAATGAAATAATGAAAAATGATAAAGGATTGATAGCAAGAAATGAAGAGAGAGAGAGAGAGAGAGAGAGAGAGAGAGAGAGAGAGAGAATGAGAATAAAAACTTTTTATTATTGTTTATTTTACAAAAATCTAGCCTTTCCAGTTCTCAGTAGATATAGACAGTACTTTGTCAGCCTTAAGTCAGAGAGGGCGTGGTCGTCTGCTGCGGGGCGGGGCGCTGCAAGTCGCGGCGTAATGCTTCGGTGCCGTTGCCGCCATTTTCCTTACGATACGGCACGTTGTCGATGCGGCGCCTTTGTTCTTTCAACCTCCTCCTTGACGAAGCAGCTGTAAACGGCCTTCAATAATTAGCATTGTGTGGATTGAACGAGTAAGGGCAAATTTGGAAAATCAGAATCAACAGCAAGTTAGACAGTGCCGCCTTAATATCGTAAGTACACTAGACCGCCGCCATAAAAATACCATTGTCAACACTTTCGACTCTGAGTAAAAGGTGAGTGCTTTGAATGGTTTGATCCAAAACTATTAATCATTATAAGCTTAATGTTACATTATAAAAGTGTCTAGGAATTATTATAGATAAGGACCTACATATTTCAAAAAAAATTTCACTCGCTAGCCATATTTTGAAAACTTGACAGGCTGACAAAGTGATATTTCTTTACAGAGATCTGTGGAGTACGTAACAGATGTAACATTAAGCTAATAATGCACTGAATATGTGTACAAAAATGCAAGAGGTTAGAAAGAATATATCAAGAGATAAACACTTGACAAGAATCTTACTCCGTACACTGATTTTTTTACACAGGCTGAAAAATCAGGGTACGGAGTGAGATTCTTGTCAAGTAATTATCTCCTGATCTATTCTTCCTAGCCTCTTCGCTATGTTCTAAATAATAATATGTTAACAAAAATGGAAGTGTCTAGAAAGTAAATTTAAAGAACTAGATACTTGAAAAAATTTTACTTGCTAGCCATATTTTGAGGACAGGCTTAAAAAGTGATATTTCTTTCTACAGAACTGTGGGGCATGTAACAGATGTTACATTGAGCTTATAATGCACTGAATATGTGTACGAAAATGCAAGAGGCTAGGAAGAATAGATCAGGAGATAAACACTTGACAAGAATCTTACTCCGCAACCCTGATTTTTTGACACAGGCTGAAAAATCAGGGTACGGAGTAAGATTCTTGTCAAGTGTTTATCTTCGGTTCTATTCTTCCTAGCCTCTTGCATTTTTGTACACATATTCAGTGCATAATTAGCTTAATGTTACATCAGTTAGATCAGGAGATAAACTTTTGACAAGAATCTTACTCCGTACCCTGATTTTTTGACACAGGCTGAAAAATCAGGGTACGGAGTAAGATTCTTGTCAAGTGTTTATCTTCTGTTCTATTCTTCCTAGCCTCTTGCATTTTTGTACACATATTTAATGCATTATTAGCTCAATGTTACATCTGTTACATGCCCCACAGTTCTGTAGAAAGAAATATCACTTTTTCAGCCTGTCCTCAAAATATGGCTAGCAAGTAAAATTTTTTCCAAGTATGTAAGTCCTTATCTATACTTCCAAGATACTTCCATGTTTGTAAACATATTTAATAAGTTTTTTTGAATAATAATATAATTACAAACATGGAAGTGTCTAGAAAGTAAATTAAAAGATGTACATACTTGAAATAATTTCACTTGCTAGCCTTATTTTGAAGACAGGCTGACAAAGTGACATTTCTTTCTACACATCTGTGGAGGAGGTAACTGATGTAACATTAACTTAATTATGCACTGAATACGTGTACAAAAATGCAAGAGGTTAGGATAAATAGATGAGGAGATAAACACTTGACAAAAATCTTACTCCGCAACCCTGATTTTTTTATACAGGCTGAAAATCAGGGTTGCGGAGTAAGATTCTTGTCAAGGGTTTATCTCCTGAACTATTTATCCTAGCCTCTTGCATTTTTGTACACATATTCAGTGCATTATTAGCTCAATGTTATATCTGTTACATGCTTTACAGTTCTCTAAAAATAAATTTCACATTGTTAGCAAACATATTTGATTAGTTGTGCTCTTAATAATAAAAGTTTTAAGCTCTCAATAACAAAGCTTTTTTATATATTTTCATAGATATTTATATATTTGTTTCTTTTCCTTATAGATGGCCCGTAAAAACGAAAAGTGCAATAGGCAGGACATGTACAATTTATTGCAGAGTCTTTTTGAGGAGGAGAAGGAGACTTTATCGATACTAAAGGATCTTCAGAAAGTGAAGGCGCACGTAATTAAAAAGTTGATTGAACAGGATGCGGTGGCAGAGGCAAATACAACATCTGGTATTGATACCCTGCACAAGTTGCAAAAGAGCAAGAGCATTTTCAACGAGGTAAAGTTTACGTTTTTTTTTTTTTTTGATAACTTTTCAATTGTACGTTTATACAATATTTATATTTATAAATATTCATATATTGTTCTAGAAGGTAAATTTAATCGTTAATGTACCATTGGACTCGTCGTCTTCGTCGTCACAGTCCTCGTCGCCCACCTTGCCGTCCCAGAAGTCGCCCAAGCGAAAGAAGAACAACAAGATTGCAGCACACGCTGGTGAACATCAGCAGAAGCAGCGATACGATTTTGTCGCGGGTGCTGGCGAGCAGCGACAGAGTGGTGACGACATTGCTGTAGGTGCTGGCAAGCACAACGCCGTGGGCGTACAAATGCTAGACGACATCAACGATGAAGATTTCATTGATTTAAGCCAAAATAAAGTTGATTTAATTGCCAGTACCTCTCTGTCGACTGTATCTGTAAGTAAAATAATAATAATAATATTTATAAAACATATTTATATTTAAATTTTTAAAAACAAGGCACAAAATTTTTTTTTAGATATTCAACGATGATCAGCAGAGGGAAGCTGCTCTAGATAAAACATCAGTTGATTTAAGTCTGTTGATTCGTCCCTCTGTGATCTGGAAACCGAAAAAATAGACAGAATCGCTGAAGTAA
>JAPYYQ010003523.1:0-19257 GCA_030522585.1 Anagyrus pseudococci
TTTTTTTTTTATATTCGACTCGGCCCAGCGCGTCAGTCCGCGTTTTCTCCATACATCGTTAAATTTATGTTTCCGAGCCGCCTCCCCACCCACCTTCGCTTGCTCTATTTCTCGAGTTGGCCCGTCATTGTGCAAATCTGGCGTTGTAGCTGCATCCATCCGCGCACGGGATCCCATAAATTCGCTGCTTGTCGCACGAGGGGTGAGTTTGAAATTTCAAGTCGAGCTACTCTTTAGATAAGACACACGAGTTGAAAAAAAAAAACAGAGCACAGAGGAGAACGACTGGGGCGTGAGGGCATGCCGAGGCGATAAATAAATCGCCTGGGTATTGGGAGAAAAAGCAGTACGGTTAATTGATGAGAGCGAATATCGCGAGCAAGTGTATAAAATCTGTTTCGCTCCGTGCCGCGCGCGTACGTTGCTCTCTCGACGACCTTACATCCAAGTGAATATAAGCGAAAACGAGAAAAGACGCGCTACCGCTGCAGCCGAGATTTTTAATTTTTTTTTTTACCTTTGTAATTCTTTTTCTTCTATTCTCTCCGTCTTTTTTACGTATCGCGATCGCGGTAGAAATGTATGTGTTTGCCGTTTATTAAATTGAATTTCCAATTCCGAGGCAAATCATTTAATTAACCTACGCAATCTAGGTTGCTCGCCCCGGCAATGTTTATTATTACACGTTGAATTAACAATCTAATGAAAACTTTACATATATAAATTATCAATATTCGCAATTAGAGGGGTTACATTCAATTTGACGGGGGTAGGGAGAGAGATCGCGCGCTTGTACAAACGCGAAACTATGCTGGATCAATAAAATTTAATGAAGATCCGCCTGCGCGGAGGGCAAGAAAAACATGATAAATCGGGGGTATAAAAACAAATAGGTCGAGACTAGGGTAGAAATCCAATTGAGAAAGGCCAAAAGTTTGTCTCTTTCTCTCTCTCTCCCTCGCAGTAATTAAAAACGTTTTAGCGGAATCCGTCCCATTGATCGTCAACGGAATTCCGTTCGCTCCGACCGCAGCGCAGCGGGGCTTGTCGCACAAGAAAAAAAGAGCCAGCTGGCTTTGTAAAGCACACAGGGACTCGCCAGTATGTGTGTGTGTGTGTATGTGTGTGGGAGCAGGAGGAGAACGAATAGTGGCAAACATCCGGAAAATTCAGCTTCGAGAGACAAAGAGCGCGTAGAAGAGGACAGGGGGTTAGCGGGGCGGGGGGGGGAGGGAGGGATGGCTAGTGTACTGCCAGTAGTGTTTTCGAAATTATCGGAAACCGCGCGCGAGCGCGTATATATACGTGCTATATGCGGGCGAAGCTCCGCCGGCAGCACCTGCACAGCCGCGCGCGAGTGCTAGATGCGCGCGAGCTCGCTCCTGAGAATACGTAAAAAGCCCCCTCCGGGTTAGCATAGTGCGCCGGCAGCAGCGACGAAGACGATTCTCCCTCGACTTACGACGCGTACGAGCCGCAGTGTTCCTCGGGCTGGCTTTATTATGCCGAACATCTATTGACTCTCCCTCAGAGCCGATATACAGCCCAGCCCAGCCAGCCAGCCAGTCTCTATACCTCGCTATATTCTTCTGTGGCGCGCTCTCGAATAAAGGGAACATTAAAAAAACTTCTCTTATTTCTTGCGCTGCTTATCTATTGGCCTTTTAACGTTTACGAGCGGTTATAAGCTTACTTCTACCCCTCCGCCTCGGTATGCATAAACTTTATATTAAACATTACCGGCGATATGCAAGTATCATTATGGAGCAACGTTTCTTTGCTTGAATTCAGATTCCTTTAATTAGACGAGTAACAGACAAATGGATTTTCGAGAGAAAGAAAAAGTAGAAGCGTTGACGCGACGCTGCAAAAGAGCCAGAGCATAAATCCTATTCGATGGGTTAAAGGAGAGAGAAAATGAAAGAGAGAGAGAGAGAGAGAGAGAGAGAGAGAGAGAGATGTAGGTAGAGAGGGAGCGATAGTGAAAGAGGGAGGGAGGAAATGAAGCGGAAGCAAAGACAAGTCTGTCAATGCGCTCGAAACGCTGTTCTCGCCGAATACGAGATAGATAGAGAGAGAGAGGCGAGTCTTACAGCTTTCCGGGCGGTAAGCTCGCGCGACAGACAAAGCGCCGAGGCAATCCCTCCGACAAGATATTGATGCCGTCGTCATTAACGCTGCCGAGGATTGGAAACCGAAGAGCACGGCCAAATATTTATCTGCCCCCACCTCCCCAAACCCCCGCCACTCTTCTGCTTTCTCCTCCCTTACACCCCTACACGTCTGCAATGGCGTATTGAATAACGAGCCAAAGTCATTTAGCGGGCGGAAGAATGACGGGCCTCTCTCTCTCTCTCTTTCCCGCGCAGGGTCATTTTTCATAGCGAGAGGCATTTTTTAAAATATATACGCCAAGCGACTTATTCCAGCGCGCCCTCGCTCCGGGGGCATAGTTGATTTAAGCTCGAAGCCGAGAGGGACAGCTAGAGGGGGGAGGGAGGGCTGGCGGAGAGGTGTCCCGGGGCTGAATCTGCCTCGCGCGACAATGAATCTACGAATTGGAATTCAGCCGACGCTCTCGTTTTTCATTCCTTCGTCTTTTCCTTCTCTCCTCCCCACACGACGCCGACCTCTCTACGACGGATTATTTTCAAGCGTACCTTAATTATTCCGGGACACGAGTAAAAAGAAAAGAAAAAGAAAAAGTAAACGTATATATAAGTTTTATTGGAACGTAGGGTAATTAAAACGAAAATTTACGCGTACCATCGGATTTCGTTGAAAATTTAATGAGCAATTTGTTCAATCATCTTATCCGGCATGTCTCTCTCTCTGTGTAGCTTGTTATATAGCGGAGGGGGGGGGTGGAGGAAACGCGTGTCTCCTTTCAAGACGTACTATTTGCGTTAAACGCAATCGTGTACTACGGGGCGGCCAGGTGGGGGGGGGGGGAAGGGGCGCCGGATGCATTAGGTATGCAGACTGTAGCCGACGGGGGTGGAATTTAATATTGATGACGGGCATCCCCCAATCGCGTTTATTCAAGGCCCGAAAGCGCCGACGCGAGCGAAACCTGCTGGGCGCGCGCAAACGAGAGAGAGAGAGAGAGAGAGAGAGAGAGAGAGAGAAAGTGAGGAAAATAAGCAGTATTTACTTGTTAAAAGCTCGAGGCTCTCTCGCGTTCATCACGGAATTCCGCGGCTATCTCAATTTGTCGGCAGCTGGCTGCTGCGGGGTTATCTGATTTTTCGTTAATCGGAGCCTGCCCCCCTCGCGCGCCAAACGCAATTTACCAAATGATCTTTTCGGCCGGCAGCCAGCGGTAATAAGGTAAACCCGGTCCCGGGGAGCTTAATAATCGAAGCTTTCCGTGCACGACGCGCCGACGACCATAGACATAATTAATAACACCTGTCCGCTAGACTCCGGCAATTGCATTTTTTTTTTTTTTTTGATCGAGAGCCTCTGTCATCCTCCTCCCCCCTCCCATGGTTACGAGACGAGCGCGCGCGGCCATACCAAGCCCGGAGACTATTAGATTCTAGAATAGAGTTCGACAGAGCCGCCGATCGATCACTTAATGAGAAATATACGTTTATGGCCCTGCCTATCAGCCGTCATTTCGCTATTTTAATTACGCTCATCTTTTATCTATTCCCACGCAACCCATTTCGCCCCCCCTCCCTCATCCATAACGGATCTCCAAAACTAACATATTTTAATCGATATAGATGACGAATTTTTATTTTATATCTCCTCCCCCCCTCGATTGCTAACCGTGAGAGTGCAGCTTTCGCGCGCACAATATTGCTGTTCGAAAGCATTAACGAGGAAAAGGAATGGAAGCGCGAGTAGAGGAGGGATGCACATAGCAGTAGGCGTAGGAGTACAGGTAGCAGGGAGAGGGGGGGGGCTTTAATTGCATTAGTCGCAAAGGTATTAATAGCGCATATATACTAATGCACTTAACGAAGCAATTAGGCTTTCAGCTTTGTGTGCGCAATACTCGCGCATAAAGCCGCCGGACACCCTCTGCTCTAAAATCGTCGACATATTTACTAACGCGCGAGAGAAAAAGAGAGAGAGAGAGAGAGAGAGAGAGATGGTCTAACGTTCGATTAGTTTAATAGGTCAGCGCGTTTTTAGCGCGCAACATCTAACGAGTCCAGCCCCTCGTCATCCCCTTATACACGATGATATCCAGTATCGCGCCAACAACAAGCGCAAGACTATGATGAGCAAGCAAACGAGAAGGCATTATATATCGCGCGCGCGAGAAAGAGAAAGAGAGAGAGCGGGGTGTATTCTTGTAAGAATAAAAACGAGGCCGCGCACTTGTTACGCAAGACAAGCTGCAGTTCTCTATTCTCGGCGAGGGAGTAAGAGCTCGAGAACGGGCGAGTAGGGAGTGAGAGAGTGGAAGGGTGGGAGGCTCGGCGACGATGACAATGATGACAGACGATGACGAGGGGGTTGCTGGCTCGAAGGAAGCTATAGTCTTACCAGTCGCAGGCTGAAGCAGCAGCACCCGCTTCACAATCGTTATTGGCCCGTGCGCCGGTGGCAATGCTATGTCATGCTCGCTGGCTAAGGGCCGCGGGCGCGCGTCCGTCCGACTGCTCTCTTCTCCTGTTTATGAATATAACCGCAGAGAGTGAGAGAGAGAGAGAGAGAGCACGCGGCTGGCCCGCTATACTGCGATGTATGCGTGTGTCAGGCAGGCTTAGCGGGGCTGTATATAACTGTCAGGGCGACGCGTGGATCCGAGGCGCGCTTTAGCCACGCGCACCGGGGCACATGACAACTCTCTCTCTCTCTTCTCTTTCTCTATGCGACCTCCAACGTCTTCAGCTTTGCCGTTAGAGCGTTGTTATTGCTGCTGCTGGCCGAACGATGTAACAGAGGGGGTGTAAGCCTCCTCTCTCTCTCTCTCTCTCTCGGCCGTGGGAGAGCGTTATCGCGCGCGCACCCGATGCGGAGCGTAGCAGGGATGCTGCGAGACTGAGGACCGCGATCGCAGCGCCCGACTCACTCGCAGCGCTAGACGCATATATATACATGCCTGGCCGGAGAGGGCGCAACCCCCCGTTACCCGGAAAACCGAGCGGGAGAGGCTAAGCGCGCACAGTGCCGGGAGGAGAGCAAGCCTGCTGCTGCTGCTCTCACCCTCAGCCTCGACTCGTCGTCGGAGGCTGCGCAGGCTGGCCCGGACGCCACCACTGCTACCACTACCACCGCTCTGCTTCTCTTACTACTAGCGCCGATCGCTCCCCGCGCGCGCGCGACAGAGAGACTCTTTCTTTTTCCCCACCCCAGCAGCAGCTCCGTCCCGAGGTTGCTGCTGAGCTACTCCTCAACGCCGGCGACCGCTCTTCTTTTAACCGACCGACCAACCGAGCCCCCCCACTCCCCTCCGCCCTCCTTCACCACGGCTGTGTGCAGCTTGCTTTAAACAAAAGTCAACTTTAATCACGCTCTTTAATTATAGGAAAGTCGAGCTTTTATTTTACAAGCTGCGACCGGCTCTCTCTCTCCTACCTCTCGCGCACTTGCCTTTTTAACTCGATACGCGCCACCATTCTTTCTCTTTCCACTCTTACCTCAACCCTCTATACCTCTCGCTTCTAAGGGTCTCAGCTTTATAAGCATTGTCGTAAATATTTTATCCCTATTTTTCCTCTTCTTTTTTTTTTCATTTCATAGTACCGCTTTTCCGGGGAGTTAGCTGCTTTGATAAATATAACGCTCATTATTATTTTCGAAACGTCAACGTTCATATCTAAATGCGACGCGTGCGCGGGGGACTTATTAAAACTCACGAGAAAGACTCGCTATAAATTTGGCCGAGAAGCCATTAGTAATTTTAGTCAAATGCTTTAATTTAGTTTGGTATTCCTTTCGCAACGACTTCGAGCGCAACAAAAAATCGGATATTCAAATGCTTTTGCGTTAGATCGATGAAAAACTTTAATTAAATCCGTAATTAAACCAAGTTATGGTTACAATTTTGAATGTACAATTTAAAATTATAAATTCATTTATTTGTGTATTATATTCTTACATTGGTACAAAAATAATTAAATTTCAAATAATGTTTATTTTAGTTGTACAAACTTTTAATGATAATAATAATAATAATAATAATAATAGCGGTTAGCGTTGGTTTTCGGCAAGCTCTCTCGTATCGTTACCGACGTAAACATATTCCTGCTTCACGTCTCGATTTTCCTCGAAAAAATTCGGCTTGACGTATTCGTAGGTCAGAAACTTTTTATTCAAGCTCCTCTCGAGCAAATCCCAAGATGGTAATTTTTGATCCTCGCAAGCTTCGCCGGCTTCGTTAGCCGTTTGATTTTTTTCATTCTTACGATTACCGGAATAACTGTTGTTCCTCACGACTTGGCCGGACTTGACTCGGCTGAAGGTACTGTTACAGCTCACGCTATCCCACAGCGACGTATTACCTGGGCATTGATTAACCAAATTAATCTACAAAGCTAAAGCACAGAGAGAAGAGAAGAAAAAAAAAGCTCGAGCGAATAACGCGGCGTACCTCTGACCGCGTCGGCCCACACGGTCGTGCGATGTCTTTTCAATTTTCCATGCCCAATGGAGCCGGGCGAGGACGAAGTCCAGGAGGCCATCGAGGCGGAATCCCAGGCAGGCAGCTGACTTCTACTTCTCAAGCCCCTCGTCAAGGTGTCGTGAATTTCCAGAATCTCGCGGCGCAGTTGCTGTTGACGTTCCAATATGAGACGCTGCTGCCGCGACGCTGGCAAGCCTTTTGTTCGCCCCTTCTCCTCCTCCTCCTTATCGCACAGCGTTGATTCGGATCTGCAAATTTACCCTTAAATTCGTTATTTATTATGTTTCATTATTTCATTACGTCGCTATTATAAGCTCGACGGCGAGCTTTTCAGCAGCTTGCGGTTATCCTACGTTTTCGACTCGCTTAAAATTCACGATTCTTTATTTTCCAGGTGACAGAGGAAAAGAGTCGGCGTAAAATTAAAGTTGATATCGTCATGCCTGCACGTTCGTTTCGCCGTTGATGTAGGTGTATAACGTGGGAGGGAGATAGAGAGCATCGCGCCGAATAACAGGACAGAAATTTGCACGTGAACGGTCCGTGCCCTGCTCTCTCTCTCTCTCTCTCTCTCTCTCTCCCGGTCAAATTGGCTTAGACCGATTCAATTACGATCTACATGCCCTCGATGAGGATTTCTAGTGCTTGCGAGAAAAGCCCGGACCCGGTATTTTGGTGTGCTTAGGCCGAAATTCGCAATGTGAGTACGATCGATTTATTTCTCTTGCTAAAAGATCTCTCTCTGACCCCATTTTTTTTTTAATTCGTCCGCAAGCACACGTGCGCGATATTCAATTACCAATTAAACATTTTTATACTCTAGCGAGCCGAATTTTAAAAATATTTTCCGTTTTAATCAAAAGTTCGATGAAACCTTGGCGAAAAACAGATTACGCGAAATTTGATTCGTTTGATATTTTGCTGCGCAAAAAATGAAAAAAAATACCCAAACAAAAATAATTCCTGTAACCAATGGATATTTGCGATTGATCAAAAGGAACCATAGGCAACAATAGAGCGCGGGCACGCACACGCAGCCAAACTGCAGAAGATTGGTGGAGTTGAACAAAAAAAAATCGATATTAAAAAGTAAATACGCGAACGATTGGTCTATACGTTTTTTGATGAAGCTCCGTGCAGCCGTATATATAGAAATGTACCTCTAAAATATCAAGTTTTTCCGGGGAAAAGTCGATGATATTCGGCAACGAGAGAAAGAGAAAGAGAGAGATAAAATGGAATTCCTTCCTTGACTACACAAAAGATTATTTTCTCGTAGACTAGCGAGAGAGAGAGAGAGAGAGAGAAAGCCCTTCTCCGTCCATTCACCGCGAGCTTGTTTATTCCGTGGACGAAAGGCCGAAGCTGCTTACTGTAAAGGGAGAAAAAGCGAGGTGAATATACCTTGGAGTATAAAGTTGACGCGGCTCGGCAAGATTCAATTGATCGGGGCAGCTGGCTCTTCTTTGCCGGCGCGCGGCCTCGCGCGATACTCGCTGCACCAGCTCCAGCATTGCCGTGCGCTCCTTTTGCGGCAGGACTTGGGCCACCTCCTGCAGCACCTGCACACGAACAAAGTCCGAAATTTAATTAACCACTCCGCGTTAGTTTCCCTCCGCTCTCTCGCTCGCCCCGATAATTATGACCGAAAATTCAAGTAGATTTTATGTATCGACTCCACTCTTAAAGCTCTCTCTCGTTTTCGCCGAACATTGTTTCGCTATCTGGGGGAAAAAAAAATTTGGGTCAGATATTTGAATAATTTCAATCGAATTCCGATATGCAGAGGAGGATGAGAGCCAGCCGCGGGAAGCATTGGCCGAGATATAAGAGCAGACGAGGCTATTATCCAAACGAGTTTTTGGAAAATTGGCACGAGGAGTTTCTAATCAACCTGTAGCGAGAGAGAGAGAGAGAGAGAGAGAGAGAGAGAGAGAGAGAGAGAGAGAGAGAGAGAGAGAGAGAGAGAGCGAGAGGGAGAGGGAGTGAGCGGTACACAGAACGCGCGAGCCCAATGGCAGGGAGGCAGCGTTATACCCAGTAGTGTACCATTTCGTATCATAAGTTTCCTGATTTATGTCTGCAAGAGCGCGAGCATTTGCGATTGTTATGTTTGCTATACATCGCAGCTAGAATGAAATCGGGGGAGGAAGAAGGAGAGAGAAAAGCACTAGGGCAACGAGCGAGCGAGACAGAGAGGGAAAGGGGAGGGGGGATGAAGGTGGGCGAGCGGGGACTCTGCCGCGAGATAGAGGATGTGGCTTCCGTGGGAATTACTACGCGCGCCCACTGGTGCGAGAGCGCGCCAGAGTTGCGCGAATCCGTGTTAGAGAGAGAGAGAGAGAGAGAGAGAGAGAGAGAGAGTGCCGGAGAGGCGATTCAATCAAACTAGCACTGCGCAGTGCGGAGAAGCAAATAATCAAGCGCAGTCACTTGATGAGACCTCGCCCCTGTCGAATACGCTTCTCCGAATCACTTTTCTAAATGCCACAACTTCAACCAACCCCCCCGACAACGTCTTTCTCCCCGAGCTTGTATATATTTATGCAGCTGGCATTTCCAGCCAATCACCCTATGGGGTAGGGAGGAAAAGCTCGTGTTTTTCACTGCCGCATATATGCCGATATGCTTTTTTTTCCAACTTTTTGTTCGAGTTTTCTTCGAAATATCAAATATTCATATATTTCGCAGCAACGGTCTTAGAAGCAGCCTCTCTTTCCGTGGGTGTATTTTTAAAAACATTTTTCTACGCACACACACAGATATCCACAGTACGAAAAGGCTTTATCACTTCTTTTCGAAATATATTTTCTCGTCGTTTTCGCCTGCTTACAGTTGACAATTGAAAAATGAAAAACTATCGAAAAAGCATCGTAACCGAAATCGAAATAAATCGTAATTAAAAAATCACTTGCTACACGCGTACCAAAGTTTCGAAATTGTAGCAAAAACTCAAGAGTAAGTTTGTATCTTTGTATTTTTGATTTTAGCCCCGATGCAGGCAGCATATTTTCTTACGCCCGTAGATATATGTACATACGTATACGCGTATGGAGTATGCTGCCTTGAAGATGATACGGTTAAGCATACACGACTTTCATAGATGTATATATATATATATATATATATATATATATTCGAAAGAGCGATCTTGTCGACGTTTTTCCCTCTCGTTCGAAATTCCAAGTAGCGCGCGGAGAGACGTCGTTACATATTGGTTCGCCGTTACATTTGAATATAAAATATGAAGCTGCAAGTCTCGTAAACTCGAGTCAACCCTCCTCCCACCCTCCTCCCAAACAGTCGCACTGCAACGAATTTGCTGATTTTACGTTTTTATCTTTATATCTTCTGTTTTCTCGTTCTCTCTTTTTTTCTATGCGAGATTAAATTAAATTTAATCTCGCTTTTCAGCATTCGATGAAAACTGGGTAGGTTTATCGAATATTTTTCAACCGCGCGTTACTCAGCTACCGTCGTTTTCTCAGCTAACAACAAAAAAGAATCCAGCTGGAATCCTCAGCTTCCGAAAGTCAGGTCAATTAAAGGAGAATGTAAACCAAGCAAAAGGAGGCTCTCGCCTCGCGCGGGAGTACTACGAGCTTGTATCGAGGAAGAAAACGATTTCGTTTGAAGCTTTCATCGCGGCGCTCAAGTTAAACGAATAAAGAAGTAGAAGACGAGCTGTTAAGCTCCGGCAAGAGAAAGAGAGAGAGAGAGGCATAGTGGGCGGGGGGTATTAGATCGATCGTAGGTGGGGGGGGGGTGCTGGTATGAGGGCGTGCAGTATAGATAGGCTGTAGGCTAGTGTAAACTCACCCGAAACTTGTTGAGGCTGACGAGAGCTGGAATCAAGCCGCCGGGGCCTCTTTGTCGACCGCGCCGTCTTGACATCGTCGCGACGAACGTCAAAGGACTCGTGTCCCTCAGCTCGACGTGACCTGCAACTCCTATGTAACAGACGGCAGAAGCGCGCGCGCGCGCGCGCGACTACTGATTTAAGCTCTCCAGTTCGATGCCTGCAGCTCTCTGTTGCTCTACCTCTCGCTGTTTACCTATCTCGAGCTTTCCACCTGTCCTCGCCTCTCGCCGCGCGACTTTATTTGGCCAACTTTAGCTATTGATGCGGCTGCGCAACCAAAGCTCTATATACAGACACAGCTCATTTATGAGCAATGATCGAGTGCGCTGTTTGCGACGTTGCGCGCCCCCCTGCCTGCTTCCCCCCGAATATACTACGATTATAGCGGTTTCTCAAGAGACACACACATACGCACACATATAAACACACACACACAGCACGCGCACAGGCTAAAGTCAATTTTAATATTTATCCCGGAGATATGCGCGTATTTTATGCAAGAGGCAGCCCAAGTGTGTGCCGAGAGAGAGAAGATGTAATTGAGTTTCTCGTGCGGTGTAGCTTCTTACTAATATCTCCTCTACTTGCGTATTCTCTTTTTGCCAGGCCTCTAAAACTATACGCGAAAAAAAAATTTAACTTTTTTCTTTTTGACTTTCTTTCTCTGTTAGCGCGTTATTAAGGTCAGAATGTAGAAAGCCGCTAATGCTGACGCGAAGAAAAAAAAAAAGATGATGTGAAAAAAGTCGAGAAAGAATTTTTTGTTTTCCCAAAATTAAGCGGTCTTATACTCTTACGACAATATTTAATGCGCGCGTTCCTATGAGCCAATTTATTAATTGTTCCTTGTCTTACGGCCGAAAATTGATCGTCAAACATTGGAAAGTATTAACGGAGTAAGGTCACGGGCAATTTAAAATTAATGGTCGGTAGAATGAGAGAGGCTGACGGCTATACGAGCTAACCCCCTCCCTCGTGCACAAAGCGAGTTAAACCTCAGCAAAGAGGCCCCATATAACCGGAGAGGAAGAGAGGTAGAGCTACACGTCGCAAGCGCACGTAGGAGAAAAAGAGACGCAGAGGATGAAGAGTAGGAGGAGGAGGAGGGAAGGAGCGGTTGACAGTAGGTGTAAAAGTTGCGGGGGGGGGGGGGGGGCTGGTGGTGGATGGTTTTCCTCTGGGGAAAGGTTGTTCTCCTCTGCCTCGTCGTCGTCGTCTCTCACCTTTGTTCGCCGGCTCGGTTTTGCTTCCCCTTTGGCTTAATCTCGGTAGAGTGTCGGTGGCGGTGATCAAGCTCGTGCGGGCTATGCTCGCCCGTCTCACCGCGTTCCCTACGCTCCTGGCCTTGCTCCAAGTCGAGTACGAGCCTGGTCCTTTGTCGGCCGCAAACCTCAGCTGGTACCTTCGGCAAAACACCCTCAGAGTCAGCGAGATATATATATATATATCACTCTAGCTCACTCTCGCTCTGTAGCTGCCATAAATTTTTCATTTCCGCCGGCCACTGCAGACGCGTCCCTTGCTCGCTTGGCCATCTAACCGCGCGACCAATTACCCAGCAAGAGATAGAGATAGTACGAGTAGGCAAGAGCGTGTAACGAGAGAAGCCGAGAAAGGGAAGACGGAAGGAGGGCTGTGCTAGTGGAGTAGCTACTATACAGTGGGGGTACGCAGAGCGTACAGCACAGAGACATCAGTGGCCGCAATCAATCCGGCAGCCCCCCCCCCCCGAACAAACCTGAGGACGCGCTCGGGAGCGAGGAAGACGAGGCCGAGGCCTCGGTCGCTGCTGCGCTCGATCATCCTGGCAAGGCTCTCGGCCCAGGCCCAGCCGCGCGACAGCGACTCGACAATCCCATTAGCCGGGAGTAGCTCGCGCGCGGTCACGAGCTTGCAGAACAGCCCGAGCGAGCGCATCTCGCCGGCGTACTGCTCTAGCCGGCAGCGCCAGGACTCCAAGTGCCAGGCCTGCTCCCGCGTGCCCGCCGACAGATTGCCCAAGTACGGCCTTAACAGAGCGCCCAGCACTCGTCCGTCCTCCTCCATGCCTGTTACATATACGACACACAGAGCGCGCGAGTCAATGATTGAGCCCCGAGCTAGAAGCATCGCGAGAGATCGGACTCACCAAAGTGCAGCCACTTCACCAGGGCCTCCGCCATCACGGACATATTCTCGAGGTCCAAGTAAGCGGTCTCCCTGTCCTTGCGCACTATGTCCAGCAGCATCTCGACCGAGCGCTCGAAGAACGCCCTGGCGCAGCTGCGCTTGCGCTCGGCCCGGTGGCGCTTCCTCTTTCTCCGTCGCTTGCGGCCCGCCGTCGCCACGTGAACCTGCTCCTTCGCCTGCTTCAGCACCAAGCCCAGCAAATAGACCAGGTTCTCCGTCGACTCGGCCACCTGGCAGCTCTCCGACGACGTCGTCAGGCTGAAGAACGAACTGTACGCCTCGAAGCTTCCCTGTATACACAGCAAAGGCGCAAAATAGCCGATAATCGAAACTCGATCGTAAGGATCGCGAATGAAACGTTCGAGCACCTGGAGACAGGAGTCCCTGGCGCGCAGGACCTCTTTGAGGACGAGCCCGAGGTACTGGAGCTGCCGGCCGGTGTAGCCGTGGCGCTCGTTTGCCGGGCCGCGGGGCAGCGTGGCAACGACCTGTCGCCAGCGCGAGACGAGCTCGTTCTCGAGCAGCTCGCTGCAGGAGAGACAGCGAGCCGGGCGCTCGATGCTCTGCAGCCACTCCACCGAGTAGTCGTGCAGGCCCCCTAGATAAGCCTCCAATAGTCGCGCGTCCGACCCGTACGCGTCCTCCTGCTGAACTGCACCGCCTGCAAACGAAGGGAATACGAAGAGAATAGGCCGCCCGTCGCGTTTCGTCAAAATTTGAGCTTTCGCATTTTTCAGGATTTTACGACCAGTCAAATTTGTTATTTTTAAAAATTGTCAAATTCCGATTTATCGAGATGTACATCCGGAGCAACGTAATACGCGATAAACAAAAACACGCCGGGAGAATTACGCGTACAAAGCTTGATGCATTTATATAGGTATATACGGTATATCGATCGCGCTGTAAAGACCCGCATATTGCATAAGTAAAGCTGGAGGGTAAAAGCTCGGATTATTTCGATCACTCGACACGATAAAGCACGTCGAGAGAAAGAGGGGCAGGGAGGGGAAAACACGTGTGATGAATTTCCGAACGATTAGAACGCTGCGTGTCTATCCGCCGAGGCGTAATAGTCCGATACTTCCAGCTGGCTAATCTCGCTCGCGTCGTTTGTAACTCTCTCTCTCCCTCACGCGAGAGCAAAAGCTGGTATAGAGAGAAAGAAAAGACGAGCCATAGCGGAAGCGGATCACCGCAAAGCTCTTTCTCTGATTTTCTCCCTGTATATTTTTCCCTCAAATTCCTCCGAGGAGAGCGAATAAAAAAGGGGAGGCTCGCTCAGGTAATTCACTTGGCAGTCGGTCGAAGACGGAGTAAGCATCCGTAAAAGAGCGAGGAAGCCGGTAGGGATGTCGGGATTTACTCATTACCTCGGGCGCAGTGGAGCATCAGGTTGCAGCGCGGCTGGAAGTAGCACCTTAAATTCTGGCACTTGAGAGCCCTGAGCAGCTCGTCCAATGCCAAGAGTACGTGTTGGCCGAGCGTGTCGGCCGCCCAGCTCTCCAGCGGATCTGGCCCGGCGCGCTCCAGCGACCACCAATGGATCGCCCGCAGAATGTGACGCGACACCAGCCTCAGCTCGCCCTGTTTAACATTTATACACGAGCCTGTATTCCCCAACGCACACGACCATCCACGCGCTGTACAATGTTGAAATTATTGTCGTATTTTTGCGAATTACGCGTTTCGTTTCGTCAAAGATTTAGCTACGCTTAATGCGATATCGCTGTATGCGTTACGAGGAAAAACCCTGTTCTCCTATACGAGGCAAGAGTTTCTATTAAAGAAGTTGGCCCGTTTCATTTTCTAATATGAAAAACAAAAGGTAAAGGGAGAAGCAGTAGAGGCGGCGGTCTCTCACCCCAAACCGATTCAACTTTTCTCATTAAGCTACCACTCGGCTTGCAGTTGTTTAGCGACTCGCGGCTCTCTCCCTCCGTGAAAATAGTCCAAAAAAAAAAAACCACGAAGTTCAACTAACGGAAAATGAATGATGTAGAGGAAAAAGACAAGGACGCATTGCACCCTCTTCCCTTCTAACTACGGCAAAGGTGTAATGAAAAATAAAATAAAATAAAGAATTAATTGAAACTAACGATGATTGATGCACTTTCGACAATAATTGCAACTGTAAATTCAATGAAACGTTAATAAACGTCACGTTGGACGCGTAAACAAAACGAAACTATTGCGTTACGTCTATAATTAATTCGCGAAATTAAACTTTGAGCGATAAATTTTCTTTTATTTTTATATTGAACATTACGCGGTTTAATTGAATTGGCTTGAGCACAAAGCGAAGCTTGTAAAGCGATAAATTGAAAAGAAAAAAAAAGGCTGCAATTGTATTGAATAAAAAGCGCGTGGTCTGATGTAAAATTTCATAGCGAATAATCTGTAATGAAAAAGAGCGCTTTGGAAGGGTAGTGCACGTTTCTCGGAATCAATGGATTTCTCGGAAGAAAGCACACAAAAAATTAATAAGCGCTCCGAGGAGCGGTCTAAATTTTTGAAAATCCAATCGTATACCCATTGCTCTCCCTTAATTTTCATAATTCCATAGAAAAACGCGCGAAGAGGAGTCACCCGAATTTCTCTCGCAGATAATTGAGATAATGGATGGCAGAATTAAATCAGCATACGCACCTTACGCTTGACGGGAAAGTCGAGAGGCGCGCGCGACTTGAGCTGGTCGAGGACGTGCAGTAGAGCAGCCTCGGTTAGGGCGGGCACGCTCTCGTCGCAGTAGTGCTGGCGCATTATGCTCTCGGCGGCGGGCAGCCTGAGCCGCCAGAGGCTCGGCCGGTCGTCGCAGCGCAGCCCCTGCTGCGGACCCGCCGCCACCACGTACATCCCCTGGAATTGTATACTTGGCTTGCTTCTTCTATCTACGTATATACGTGCGCCAATTGTTACTTACGCTTTGGGCGGCGGTGTAGTGGAGCAGGGCGTCGCAGTGGTAGAGCGGCAGGCGGCTCGGGTAATCGGCCTGGCCGGGCCAGGCATTGATCGACGCGCCGACGAGCAGTCGCACCTCGATGTCCTGACTCTTCGAGCCGTCCAGGCCTATTTTCAGCATTATACCGCTCTCGTCCTCGACGATTGCTATACGGTGCTTGCCTATTTCGGGCAGTTTCGAGTTTGCTGCGCTTGCCGAGACACAAATGCGGAATTCCTTTAATTTCCGATATAGCACTCTCAATTATAAATTTGGGATTAAATTAACTCCGAGCTCTTTCTCGCGCTATTTAAATCGTATATATATATACACGTAGGATCTGGATCGGCTTATAAGCGAGAGGATTCGCGCGGGAGTCGCCGTTTTTAATTACTGTCGCTTGTCATTGAGCGCTGCCCTCTACCCTCCCTCGGGTTAATTTATGGAGTTCGCGCTCCAATTTTCTCTCCCCGACGCGATCCAGCTGAACTATATAAACTCACCGACGGGGGGAGGAAGAAAAAAGAGAAAAGGATTATCAGCTGTATTTGGGAAAGGGGGGGGGGGAGTTTAGCAGGGTCCGAGAGAACAACTTACTCCGTCGTTTTGCAATTTGTATTTCAATTATGCTAATTCGAGTAAACTCGGACGAATTCGAGTGTACATTTTGGAAGTTCGAGGCGAAACTTTAAGCGAACGAATAAGCTTTCCATAAAGCTCTCTCGTCATTCAATTACCTGGGGCGTAAAAAAGGCGACAGTGATCGGGCTGCTTGAGTATCTTATCTAGCACCTCGGCATCCACCACTTGGCCGGGAGTTATACAAAGCCGCTCGTCCACTCCAGCCGCGGCATCTGCTCGCAGCAACACCAACAACAACAACAACAACTTTGAATGAAACACAACGTCAAAGAGATTAAAGGAGAGCGGAGTAGAAAGCCGACCTTGCTTGATGGCTAAAGCCAGGAGCGCAGCGACCTTCGCCTTGACGAGATCCCGCCTGAGCCTGCCGTCGGCAGCGACGAACTCGGCCCAGTCGCCCGACTGTCCGCTCCTGAGCCTCAGCCTGGCGAATCCGGGCAGTCCGCTGTCCTCCTCGACGCCGAGGGCGAGCTCGATATCCGGCTGGCCGGACGGCCTCGACAGCGCGTCCAAGCGGAAGAGGTACTCGAAGCGCAGCTGCTGCTCTCCGCCAAACGACACTTTAGCACTTTCCTCCCAAGCTCATCGACTCTTGGGGTTCCGCGCACCCCCAGTCCCTCGCGCGTATATACGGCTTTATGGCGCGTGAACGACTTCTAGCTTATACCGCCAGGCCGCACACGCTGGGATTGCGTACGTGTAATTAGTTTGAATTTTTTTAAACACGCGCCTCCTTGCCTCCGTTGCGCCCCACTCCAGTCCCTCTCCGACGCGAATGCTGTATACCGTATTATACGCATATACGCATTTAAGAGCGCGCCTGTTATTCTTCCCCCCCCCATTGCCCCCCTGCTATCCACGCACGTTTGAGCGAGCAAACAAAATGACGGAATATTACGTTTGCCCTTACCTTTCTCTCCCCTCATTTCCTTTCTCTCTTTCTCCGCTCATCTTTTCTTGTTCCTGGCCTCTTCGTAACTTTGCGTGTAATATTTAATTACCCGCGCTCTTCCGGTATTATTTCGCGCGTGCTGCAAAGCTCTCGGAGGAAATAATGCGCGGGAAAATGCGCTTTTGCGAATAACCCCCGCGGCCTTGATGAATATGAAAAAGTTTGTTGAAAAAAAAAAGAACAAATGAATAAAAAAAAAACATATAAAATAAGAGTCCGAGGTTTTTGTTGATAATTAAAAGGACGCGCCGGTGTTATTTTTCTGTTGTTGTTGTCTTTTCTCACGGTTAACAAATTAACAATTCATTTAATTATCACACCGACATTACAACGCTCTCTCTCTCTTTCGCTCCATTTGCAGCAACGCTGTATATACCGCATTATTATCTACACGCGGCAGGACTGCTTAAGTAATATGTTTTCGGCTCGCTTTTTATTGCCGGAATTTTTTTCCATTTAGCCTCGCGTAGAGATAGAGGCAAAAAGGGAGAGAGAGAGAGAGAAAGTGGAGATGGTGGAGGGGAAAGGAGAGAGAGAGAGATAGAGAAAGAGAGAAAAAAAGAGCCGTGTCCGCGTTTTTCCCCTAGCGCTCGCGTCAATCATTCATTTCCCGTCTCTCGTCCGTGTCATTGTTTGCCGCTGCGTTTTTTGCCGCTTCTCTCTCTCTCTCTCCTTTATATAACTTTCCTTCGCTCATAAGCTGGCCGTTCCGATTCCCCTACCCCTCTCCCCCCCCGCACGTTTTCCCGGCGTTTTCCCATCCCCTTTTCATTAGTTCTCTCAATTTACCCCTTTCGCCGGGCTCTTTTATATCCCCTGTTTCCACACCGCGCGCGAGCAATGTTGCTGGCTCGACTCTCCAATCCGCGTCGAGCGTATCCCCCCCTCCTCCTCTTACTCCCACTCTTCCTCTCTCTCTCTCTCTCTCTCTCTCTCTCTCTCGCACTCACGGCTTTTCTTTTTCTCTCCCTTCACTCGTCCAGCTAACTTAACGCATCGCTGGATTTCACGTTTATGCCGCAACGCAACGCCCGGCTTAACAATGGGCCTCGAAATATTTTTTTTTCCTTTTTTCCTTGTTCCCCGCGTATATGCGTATATATAAGAGAAAGAAAACGATATCTTCCCCGGTGTAGAGCGGCGCGCGCAGTAAAGCAAGAAACGCGCCCTTTCCGCAAATCCTAAATAAACCCTCCGCTTTATTTGTACAACTCTTATTCGTCGCGGGTGGATGAAAAAAGAAACAAATAAAGGGGCAATGGATGGTTGTTTCCGAGAAACGAGACTATTAAAATATTCATAAAGCGGATAATTGATGAAGGGAGAGTTTGTTTGCGCGAATTTATAGGTGCGAAATTATAGGAGAACGGGAGGATGGGGGGTAGAGGCAAAAGCCGAAGCTTCAATGTTAGAGAGGGTAGTGCTGCGTTTTACCTTGACTCTGGGACCTTCGTTGAGGGAGACGAGAAACGTCGCGGAAAATCGACGGTCGAGATTGGCCACTCCGGCGACGAGTCGCTGGACTAATCTCTCCACCTCCGACTCGATGCCGGCTATATCCGCGGGAGCTGTTAAACGTCATTCCAATCGATTAATTGTCCCCGCCGCCAGGTCTATGCTTCATAAAGCCCACAAATACACGCTTTCCCGCAGTATTTGCACAGTCGACCATTTGCGTGAAAGCATACGCTCATTCTCACAAGTGTGTGTGTGTGTGTGTGTCCAAACGTGTGATTTATATAGGTGCGTTCAATTAATAAAAAAAAAAAGAGAGAACCAAAAAATGAGCACGAATTTTCGGCTTTTGCTTGATTTTGTGTGCAGAGTGGGGAAAAGAAAGGGTAAAAATGAAAAGCAAAAAGGTCGTACTTTGGAGATGTCGTCTGGCGAGCTCCCTGAAGTAGTCGTCGAGCGCCTTAAGCTGGTCTACTTGAAAGTGCAGCTTGCTCGTCATAAGATGCAGGCCGGTGCTCTTGCGCTGCCGGCTCTCGGCGCTGCTGCCGCTACGGGAAGAGACGCTGCTCCCCCTCGCCGCGACGGCAAGTTTCTCATTAAATCCGGGGCTTTCCGCCTGAGTTCGCAGCTCTCATAAACAGCTCGCGCCA